>VWYI01038255.1:1353299-1512946 GCA_013399455.1 Anthoscopus minutus | reverse complement strand
CTCTCCTCTCCTCTCCTCTCCTCTCTCCACACTCCACTCTACTATTATCTTTTGAGGTCACAAATAAAATATTGATTTGCTCAAACCTCTGCATTATATGGGCCCAAGAACAGAAATAAATTGTAGCTTGGCTTGAAACTGGGAAACAACTCCTCCAACTAAGCAGGAACAGCAGGATTTAATGAAAGGTTGAGAATAAAGTAATTTTTCTTAGCATTTGGTATTGTTTTGTTAATCAGTAAAAGAAATGTCATTTTTCCAGGCCTGTAGGGACTAAAGTAGAAGCCCAGGAGATTATTACATTGGATATGAACTAAAGTATCTTTCCAAGAGATAAAAAATATCTGGCTGGCTAATAACTATGAGACAACAACAAAAAAAAGAAGAGAGAGGGGAAGGAAAAGAGAAGCTGAAATGCAGTTGGAGTCACAGAGATCTGTGGTGGAGCATTTTAAGATGCACACAACTCCCCCCCAGCACACCCAGAACCCTCTCTGCAATATCTGGTGCTTTCCCAGCTTTGTGAAAATACTGCCCTGGAAGCGGCAGAGTTTATTTATGGAGAGAGCACAAGAAAACAAATGTTTCATTCCCTGAACTCTAACCTCTCCTGATATTAATGTGTGTGATAAATTCGTTGGGTAAAGGCAGGAGATAAACGAAGTGCATTTAGCCACCAAATTGCATTCCCTGCTATCCCTCAGGCAGAGAGAGAGGAAAATGCTGGCCACTGTTTTTTCCAGCACCTTGCACATTAGGCACAATCCCAGTGAGTAATAATCCTAGCTAGCACATCCTAGCTAGTGCATTTTATTCCCACAGCACCCAGAAGGATGGAGCCTGAATTGCCTCTAGAAAAGATGCCCGGAGTTGGGTTTTCCCTCTGCAGCTGCTCCTCATCCCGCAGCCCCACAGGCAGCAATTCCTCTGCCAAGGCTCCTCCCGCCCTGATGAGATTCCAGGCTCTGCCTGTGCCAGTGACGTGGAACGAGTCGAGCAGCATTTCGGAGGGGATTTATTCCGCTGATGTTACAGCATTTTGATAGCATTATTCGCCAATTTTCTCCTCCCTCTTCCTCCCTTACTTACCCTGTTTATAAAACTGCTGAAACAATTTGTAACTAAGTTTAATAGATCAGATGCATAACACTTTGCAAACAAGTTATTACGCGAGTAATCCCCGTGCCTCTAAGCCAGGAAGTCAGCGAAAACTAGAAGAGAAGAGATTTCTTATTCTCTTGCATATTGCAGTGCCTGGTGGGAAGGCATGAACTGCTTTCCTGGAGGTTTGATACTTCCAATGTGCAGATTAAAGTCACAGAAGTTGTTTTGGGTTATTCTCAAAATTGCTGAATTACAGCTTTGTAGAAAGTTGATACAACATTCTGCAATTTATTTGTTTTAAACTTTGGGGGGTTTTAATCCAAAAATTTTAATGCATTGCCACCACTGGTGCACGAATTATGTGTCTCCCCAAAAAATTTCGAGAGAATTGTCCTATTTTACATTTTGTCTTATTATTTGCAGCTGTCTGGCACTCATAGAAAATTAATGGGCACATTTAAGATAAGGCAAAAATGACTTTTAGTCCTGCTGTAAGAGATGCCACTCCCCTAGGGCAAAATCTGCGCTGCACAGCAGCCGCATCTTGAATGTGGGCTCTGCTCTGAGTGTGTTGGGAGGGTTGGGCTGAGCTCCTCTCCTGCCTGCAGCCACCCTCCCAAGAACAAGGCACTCCTGCTGTTTGGTGCAGCTCGCAGCTCATTTGTCCCTCCCAGCTGATCACACTGGGGCTGTTCAAAGCCCACAGATTCGTGACTCACCCCCTCAGTGAGCTTTGTCCCTCTGGATGTGCTCGCACCACGTGCCAGGGATGGGTTGGGATGGGGGAGAACCCTCTGTGCTGTGGCTTCCGTGTGCTGGGAGATGACAAAACACAGATTTTTCTCCTGTGTCTTCTGTGAGTTCTCCCTCCCTCAGTCACAGTGAGGGGGAAGAGGAAGGCAGGTGAAGATACCCCCAGCTCCCATGGCCAGCCTGTCCCCTAAACTCAGATAAAATTCCTGGAGCTGAGTTCCTGCTCAGACTTTCCTTCTCCCACAAACAAGACCATTCATCAGCTCCTAATTTTATTTTATTTCTTTCAGCTGACTTGGCACTGAAATGGAGTTTAATGAGTGGAGGTCTAACTGTCTGAGACTGACAACTTTAGTGGTGTTAATGCATCCTGTGCAACTTATGCATAAAATAGACAACTTCTCAAGGTCACTGGATATTTGCCTTGCTGCAGCAACAACAGTCTCAGTCTTCCTTCTAAACCCAGCAGATCAGATGTAGCCAAGGAAGTATTTAGAACCTAACTTAGAAACATGGAAAGGACATGTTGTCTCCAGGTACTCAAATGATTCTTTTAAATTAGCAGGTGATTTAGCGACATTAACCTTGAAAGGCCCCAAATCTATCCAGCAAATCTAAAAGGAATGGAACCGATTTCTCTGGATTGGTGAGGTATAAAATTACATCGTCAGTGTATAATAGCTGAAACTCTCTTATTGATGATTAACCACATTTATTAACAGCAGGCTATAATCCCAAGATGTTATTTGTACAATGACTGAGATGTAATATAGAGCTTTCTAAAGGACCAGATCATGAAATGCACCAAAGGTCACCACAAAAACCTGGAGAAATTAGAACATCAGTCTTGAAAGAAATCTATAGTTAGTTCTATTGGCCCTTCTGTCTAGTGCAAAACCATTCTGACAGGTTGATTCCTCCAAAAGTTGCCTTATTTTTTATTTCAGCAAGTTTAGACCCAAGGCCTACCTGTGCTGGAGGTTTTAGCACAGTTAATGCTGATGGAAACTCCTGGGAGGCTGGGAGGAGCAGCTTTGATGAGATTTGGGTACAAATCTTGAGGAAGCTTTGGAGCATCTGGCAACAACACCTGCTTACTCAGGTGAGGATTATCTAGTTGCATGTTTTTTTTAGGGATTCTTTACAGATTGGTAGAAATGTAGAAAGTCACAATATCCAGTTGTATGTTTTTATTCTGCCTCCTTCCTGTCCCCAAACTGCCTGATGTTAAAACTCCACAACTAAATTTCCTCAGAAGCAGAAACTCCAAAAGGTCACTGGTTGGAGTTACCTTAAGTTCCACAAAGTAGTTTCTCCTCAAATTTACTTCATGCTGGAAAATAAATCTAGGTAATGGTAAATAGCAAAAGTTCTACTGGCTTTAGATGTATTTAAAGTAATAAAAGACATTTTTAATACAAATGAACTTCCAGTAAAAATTAATTTGGTTGTTGCTGGAATGTAACTTGGGAAGGCCCAGCTGCCAGGGCTGTTAATCATGTCATGCCTGAAACAATATGAACTGTTTGCAGTGGGTAGAGTGCTTCCACCCAAATGGAGTTTCATGATGGATTCATTTCCACCCAGAATTCCCATTCCTCCTGTCAGGATGAGCTAAGCATGGGCTGAGCACCAAGGATCCCCTGAAACACCTCCAGGGACCAGCAATAGTGGTCCAGCCTCCCTGTAAAGTTTAAATGCACACAATTCTGTTTTCACCTATTTTAATTTTCTGTCAGTCTCAAATTAAACTCAGGACTCCTCAGTAATCCCCATGTTCACCCTAGCAAAGCATTGCTGTGATTTGGGCAATAACTGCTGTGCTCCATCTCAGAGGTATTTTGGTGTTACAGTGTCTGTCCTTCTGTGTGTGGTCTATAAATCACTCTTGCAGCCCTTGCAACTGAAAATCATCTCTGAATGTAAAGACAAAATTGCCAGTGAAACACAAGGATGTCCCACCTTGAGAACACACACACTCCTAGAGAACACACACAAAACTCAAAACTTCATCTCACTCTCCACTCTGTCCCTCTCCACTTACATGAAATTACTGAGGCAGAGAGGAGACAATTTGTCCTGAATTTTAAATAACATTCCACTGCAGAATGCTGGAGTTAGCAGTGGCAGCTAAAAGTCCTGCTTTGGTTTTCTGAGCTGAGGAGGAAACACAGTCTAACCCACAAGATGTTAAAAAAAATTACTGAAAATATTATATAAACCTAGAACTGAACTATTCTCTTGAAAATCATTTGAAAAGGGCAGAGTATTGGAATTTGAGACAACAGGAAGAAAAATGATCTTACTTTGAAAAGTCTGTTTGCATTCTAATGAGAGAGGTTATTCTTGGGAAAATAGGCACCTTTCCTGCACTCCTGCAGCAGCAGGTGGGATGTCAGGGACAGATATCACACTCCCTCTGACTTCTTCATGTTGGACAGACAAAAATTACAGCCATTGACAGCAGTTAATGAGAACTCTGAATGGAGCCAGTTCCATAAAAGGAGTCCATTAGAGCAGAAAGTGGCTTTCCTTCTTCAAAAATATTGTGGAGGGCTTGAAATTCTTCCTTCTCTTGAATTAAGACAAGAAGCTGACATCTTTGAAACCTTTGCAAACCTATAATCAGAAGAAATATTTCACACTGGAAAACTGAAAAGGGTTTTCATCTGGTATTTGGACAGCTCCCTCCCCTCCATAATTAAATAGCTAAAAGGTAGCATAGTTCTTTGTTTATTTTAAAGTCATGACATTAATAATTCTGCATTCATTTAAAAATGGAAAGTCATATTGAACTGGAAAATTGGCATTTTTCAGAGAAAATGTCAGAACAAAATGTTTTGACAACCCTCAAACTTAAAAAAATATGGCACTGAGGAACAAGCCAAAACCATTTCCCAGCTTGTAAAGTTACACCATCCTAAGGAAAAATGTTGTTGGGGCAAGAGAAAAGCCAGTTCTAAAGCTAGCTGTCATTTGTGTGTGTTGTACAGGTATCCCCAGGCTTTCTGGTGGAGCTGCTGATCCAAGGACCTCCTTCTACTCCCAGAAGGAATCTTCAGGGCTATCTTCATCCCCTTCTTCCTTGTGATTGCCTTTGCATAGCTCTGGATGAACCAGGCTGAAAAATGCCTCCAGAAAAGAATTCCCCGCGGCCACTACTGAGAACATTTTACATCCACTTTTCCACGGAGCCTGATGCTCTCCCACGTTGGGTAACAGCTCCCTCGCAGCTCAGAGCTGCTGTTCCTCCCCTCAAACCTCATTTTCACTCTTACCAGCTGTGCCTGCAGTCCTTGGGAGAGATGAATGCCCTCTGCGAGGCCTGGAGATGGGAGCATTTCCTCCTCCCCGAAGCAAAGATCTCTGGTCAGGCTGGGCACTGGCCACGGAGCTGAGAACATCAGCAATCGTCAGGAACGCTGGGAGCTGAGATGGACTTTGGCTCACGCTGGTCCTTCCTGCACCACCCCATCCTCCTGTCTCTTCTTCTCCCCACCCTGCCCATCCAAGGGATGCTTCTCAGGAAGATCTCTGCTGCAAACCCCGCATCTCTCCCTGCAGATGAGCCGGAGGAGCAGATAAGGAGGGTTGGATGACAGAGGAAGGCTGCAAATGAGCTCCCATTAGCAATTGCTGTATATCTGGTGAGGGGCTGGTAAACAGTTCGCACTTATCTCTCTGCTCAGCATTTAGCTGATTTCCATAATGAGCTCCATTGAACTGAGAGGCCTCGAGGTGTCCCAAGGCTGTTGAGATGCAATGTGTTCTCTAAATCTGATTTATGTAAAGGTGAAGGCAATTGTGTTAACAAAGGAGAGGAACACGATCAACATGCAGCCTGCGCTGGCTGGGAAGAGTGCGGTGGCTGCGACTGGCGCTCTCCGAGCGGGATCTGACAGCAGCCAGGGAGACATTGAGATGCAGCCTTGGAAAACACAGCCAGGAGGAAGATGTATGTGGGTTATTTATTATTATTTTCATTTTTTCCCCCCCTCTCCCCGCCCCTCTTCAGAAGAGAGAAAAGCTGCGGCTCTGAGGTTTGCAGAACATCTTAGAGGAGCGAGCTGCGTGTGCCCGGTGACTGCGGGGTCCCGCTGAGCCCCAGGGCTGGGACTCGGTGCCACCCTCAGCTCCACCCTCAGCCCTATCTCAGCCTGGCAGGTTCCTCTGCAGAAATCTCACTCTGGGCCCCAGCACAATCTCAATTCCTGCTGCTTGCTCAGGCGCAAAATCCTGCAAACCCCAGCAGTCCCTTCTGTGGCTTTGAGTCTATCTGTCATAACCATGAACAAAGGAGAGAAAACTCACACAGGCTTTTTACAAAATCACTTATTTCTTTGCATCATCTCCAAGGGCCCCTATTTCCATCCTGTGTCCATGCACTCCTTGCTGACAATCAGAGAAGCTTTCCAAGGTCATGCACATCAGCAAATACTTGGAGGCGGCTCTGAGGCAGGTGGACCTTGGCAGATTTTGGCCACAATTTACAGGCAGCTACTAAAACCATAAAATAATTTCACTAGGGAGAAAATAGAAATCTTGTCATGTGACTGAATAGAAATTAAGGGTCTTGGAAAAGGGAAAAATCACTGGAAAGAGATGCTATCATTTGGAATAATTCTACTTGGGTTGTAATGGGAACTGCATGACTCAGTGGAGCTCTTGCATGGCTGGATGATTCAAGCAAGGATAATCATAAAGAGAGATGAGTAGAACATGAAGAAAAAAGGATCAAATGCATATTTTTCTAATGGTAAATTAAGAGAAGGTAGTAGGAGTGGAAATTCAGAGAAGGCAAATGCAATGGAATATTTTCACAGCAGAACTGGCCATCTGCATTTGCTTTGCTCCCTGCTCACAGGGTGGGGATGACAATATCAACATGGCTGTCTCTGAAGGAGAAAAGAGGGGGGTTTTCTGCTAGTTTGCATTAAATTGTGTATTTTGCATTTTTTTACACCAGCTATTCTGCTAAACTTGGTTTCATATGCAACAAATGCTAACCATATAAACAACATGTCTGTCCCAAACCCTTATTACAATTCCCAGAGCCACTCACAGGCTTTCTGAAACCCATTATTATAATTATAATCAAGAATCACAGGACACTGTGATTTGTGCCAAAAATACAGATACACTGAATTGGTTGTACAGGCCACAGATAGAGTGAGAGAAAGGATGGGGAGTGAGAGATGCAGCTTCAGCACTCCTTAATTCAGGTGCAGTAACATCCACCCTGTTTAATTTTTCCTCTTTCATTTTCCAATTTAACTTCTAGCTGCTCAAATCCAGGCTAATATTTGCTTTGTCCTCTTTATTCTTCCTTACCCTCAAACCAGGGAGCCCTGGTTTTCTCCTTCTCTCCACAGCTCCTGCAGCCCCTCCCCTGGGTGAAGAGGCAGGTCTGCTTCAAGGCACAGCACTCAGCACCTCTCCAGCAGAGGGAAAGAAAAAAACCCCTCTGGAAATTGCTGCAACAGTACTTAGCAGATGCAAAATGCAGGTAAACTCATTGGAAAATGCAAATGCAACGTGGATCTTCAATGTATTAGGCTTTTGCACACAGTTTCTCTCTCCTGAAGCACTTTGCAATCAAAAGACCCTGGAGTGGACTATTTTGAGCCCTGATTCTTCATGCTAAGAGGTGATGTTGATTAGGTTGTACCAGCACAAGGCACTGATACCAATATTCTGCCAGAGGGTTTTCTCAGAGAACATGAGGCCTGATTCTGTTCTCAGATTAGCATATTTGGGGAGTTCCACTGGGGGTGTCCAGCTGCTGTCTGGGCATTGGAGCAGATTCAATCTTCTCAGGTCTGTGCTTTAACAAACAGCTCTTCAGGGCTGCTTTCATGTTTGGAAGTATACTTAAATATAAGTGTGTGTGTGCCATGTGTATGCATGTGTACATTTGAATATTCTATGCAAACACCAGAATGTGCATAAAGGAGATGATGAAACAGAGAAAACAACACCTCCTGCATGAGAATGAGAGCAAAGTGTGCCAAGAATGGTTCTTGCTTAAAATTCCTTACCTCTCCCTGTCTGAGAGCCACCTCAGTGCAAATCTCTCTCTTAGAACAGAAAACCTAATGGACAATGCATTATTTTCAGCCCAGAAATTGAGAACAAGATGAGGGCAGCTGCTGGATCAGGAATGGAGGCACCATGGATGGTCTTTGCATCCCTGTTGCTCTGGTTTTCTCACAGGAGAACACTTGAGGACTCTGGTACTTAACTTCAGATAAATTGCATCTGTTTCCCAGTCCTACCAAACCAGCCAGTGTAGCAGTTATTTGTTTCCTTAAGATGATTATAGCAGATAGCTCAGCTCAGAAGCCTGGTTACACCCAGGGGTGGCTCAAAAGACACTGCAGAGGACAAAAAGTAGGACAAAGCAGCCTGATATCCCAGAGTAGAGTAAATCATGTCAGAGTTTTACATTTCTTCGAGTCTGCCGGGTACCACAGGAGTCCATTGGCTCGATGCACCTCTCAGTACCCGCAGGCAGAGCTTAAAGGAATCAGTCTGAGTTGCACCAGAGAGGATTTGGCCCCTTCTGTTTCATGGCCGTTGCCAGCTCCACTCACACACACAGAGGAAAACACAGTCCAGGCTGAAGCTGAGCCAAGATGACCACAGAGGTCATGAATCTATAAAAATTATTAACACTTATTAGTATAATAATCCTTTTTATGATGCCATAAAGGTACATGATGCCTTTCAGGATGTAGATAAACTCCACTCCCTGTGCTGAGGGGCCACTTCTCCCACAAAACTCCCTGGATTGCCTGTGTGCAAACTCCTACTCTTTGTCTTCACTGCCCTGGGACATCATCCATTGATCAAATCTTCTGTGGGAGGAGTCCTTGAACCTCCTCTGCACACTTCCACCAAAAAGGCCTCAAGTGATGTGGAAAAAAAAATATCATATATTCTTTTCAGGTTTTAATAGTCTAAATGTGGAAAAAATTTGCATTCTCTTTGTTGCACCTTTGGGCTATAGCTGCTGTTCCTCTGCTCTGCAGGGAGATGTGGGGTGCAGTGGGAGGATGGAAGTGGGCTTGTTCTGGAAAAGTAGGACAGATGAAGTTTTCTGCACTTGATTTTCCCATGAGGGAACTGGATGATCTGAGGGATGCTGCAGGAAGTTAGGCTTGGAATCATACTAGCATTACAAAAATGATGAGATTTCCTGCACTCCCCAGTGCCAGAGACCACAGGGAGAACTGTAGGGCTGGAGAGGGATAGAAGATCTCTCAAGGAGATAAATAATGCTGCAGCAGAGAATCCTGTTTCTGGACAAACCCAAAATGCAGCTCCCAGGCTTTTCCCCACACACCAAACTCCGGGTGCCTACAGAAATAACACACTGACTTTTTTTTTCTCCAGTTATAGGAGGTAATGATAGATGGCCCAGAACACAGTGTTTGATTAAAAATGACTAATCAATTCGTTAAAGATCAAAAATTAACCTGCCAAAAGCACTGAAGCCTTCAGAGACCCAACCAGTCTATTTTTGCTGCTCATGTGAACCTGTGTGGAGAGAAAGCCTCTCATGCTGTGCCACCCTGTCAAGACAGCAGCCCTGGGTCAGGAAATGTGTGACAGTCTGGTGAGAAACCCAGGCTGGGACTTCTCCCTTCTTTAGGTTGTTGTTGGAAGTGTTTTGATCCAAAATAATTACTTGAACATTGGCTTCTGGGAAATGAATCTCTTGTCAGCTTCTGAGAGAGGAATTTCTGTGTATGGAGAGTTTATGCATATTTATTTTTTTTAATTGCAAACCAAAAGTTATGATTTGTGATGCAGAGAAGGAATGAGCAAAAGATCTTGAATTTGCCATGAAATTGTTGTTTAGGAATTCTCAAGATGAAAACTGCTGCTTATGTACTTCCAGACTTTACTTTTTTCCCCAAAAATCACTGCCTTGATTAAAAGATACAGAGTTTTGATTTGTTTCTTATCCCCTTCCCACCCACTCCCCTGATACAAATGGTTTTAAGCAACATTACTCTAGACAGCAGATGTTACTTGTTTCAGCTAAAATAAAACAATCCAATGCTTAAAGACTCCAAAGAAAACAATCCACTCATTTTGTTTGGAAATGCTGATAATGTAAGAACAGCAACCCCACTTCTGGCTGATAAATACACTTACAGACCTTGACATTGGCACATCCAGATCACAGAAATCTCAGTTCTGGTTGGTATCAAAATGCAATAAAATGGAGTTGCATTGACTTGGAGTTTCTACCAACAGCAAAAAAGAATAAAAAAATCAGCACGTGGTTAATGAAGATGAATAGATGCAGGGGAAATGGAATTTTCCTGTTTCCAGGGGATTTAAAACAACAGTGAGTAAAATCTTCCTAATAACATAATTTAAAAAAATAGCATGTGGATGTGAAATTAATCTGGGCTGCCACTGCATTGATTTCAGCTGGCTGAGGATTTTCTTCAGAGAGAAGTAAAGACCATGGACAGGAGAAAGTGACCCCAAAAAAATTGTGTTTGCTTTGGCACAGGGCGAAAGCAGCATCCCTCTGTAAGCTCTGCTCCCACATCCAGGCCATGGATGTGACATCCTGCAGTGGGACACCCCGGGACACCAAGTTCTGGGGGTCCAAGGGACTCCCAAGGGGTATCAATGGAGCAGCCCTGATCATGGCTTTCCCTAATTATGGAAATCCCTTGTGCAAAGGGATCTCTACCTCCTCCACTTCGTTTTCTGCTTTCTCCAAGGTTGTGTCTGTGGCAGTAGGAAAGAGGAGCTGAAGGAGCATGGAGACAGCCATGGGCATGGTGCAATCCTAGAACTGTGGGATATGTAGGATGGTAGAAATGCAGGATACAACTGTTTGTGTCCTGCCCCAAACCTGCAACCCACTTGCCGTGCAAACATGAGGAAATCATCTCAATTCATCTTCCCTAGCTATAAAATTGGGAAGGAGACACTGACCTTCACTTTTTGACATCTATGGATTAAAAAACTTGTGAGGATCTTTTCATCAGCAAGATAATGTCAGTTCTACAGAGAAGTGAAGCCATTCTGCTGGGCAAGAGAGAGATCAGTGCCCCTGCTCGAGGCCCTCTGGCAAAAATTTGGGAACCGACCCTGCAGCTGCTGCGAGGCTGCACAAACACAGCTGCTGAGCTGGGCAGCATGCCGTGTCTCTCTCAGTAAGGGGAGGAAGCTGCAGAATGAAGTTTTGGCCACGGTGAGCTCCAGTTTCTGGCAGCAGCAGGTTCTCTGAAGCGCCTTTCCATCTTCCTGAGGGATTGGCTCAGCGCGGGCAGCGCTCGGTGTAGCCGACACAGCAGTCACATAAGGTCAGGCTCACAAGATAAACGGCCCTGTGTGTGTGGGGGGCTCAGCTTCCCCAGCGTTATGGCACAGGAACCACTCTTCCATTACATGGAGATCTATAAGGAATCGCTGCCATTAACGGACTCCATTAAAAGCAATACATGTGGGAAAAATTGCACTTTGATTTAGTTTCGCAATGTGGAGATATTGGCAAGATAATCACATAAAAGTGACACCTTTTATAGCCAAGCTCTTTGATTTTATGTCAGTGAGTTTCAATTTCTCACATTTTTATGTTCATATATAGGTCCTTGTTCTAATGTATGCATTAGCTGGTGTAAAGGTTAAATAGATTGTTTTAGCATTTTGAGATACACATTGTGGGTATGCACAAATCTTCAATGAGCTGGGTGAATTATTTTGGGTAGGCAGGAACTGTGAGAAGGGAGCAGGGATTATTCCTTTGACTTGGTCCCATCTGAAAAAGAAAAAAAAAACCAGGAACAATAAGAAAAAAAGCGCTCTAAATATGTAATTTGATTTGTAAAACAGATCCACAGGCTTACCAAGAATGTCAGAAGGAACAGATGGTGTGGGTCACCCTGCTCCATGAAATGCTCCAAATCTGAATATTTATTTTTAAACATAGAAAAATATCTATTCCTTGTGAGGCAGATTGTGATCTCCCTTACATCAGCAAAACTGTCTGGAGCTGGGATTGGCACTGGATTGATGCTGGGAGTAACAGGGGGCTGGTGAAGCTGAGGCTGTAACCTGCCCCCCATGGAGAAAATCAGTTTCAAGGTCTGGTTCCAGGGTTAAGCAGCTGAGACCAAACTCCTGTCTTGTTCCAGTCATTGCACAACCAGAATATTTTTGGTACAAAAATCCTAGTGGTGAAAGTACTCAGTGCAGGTGCTGAGTCTCCTGTAGGAGTTAGAGGTAAATCAGGAATGATGCCATTAGTGTGACTCTTGAAAGCGTTTCACACTTGCCTGTGTGAGCTGACAGGAGTTTGCTCTGACCATTCCTTATCATCACATTTTGCCTGGGCCAAACACACACCTCAGGGAAGTCATATTTCAACAGCCCTTAAACCACCCTGGTATATTTAGTCTCTCAATTCATCTTTTCTCTCTTTATCCTCAATCTCTGTTCTGCAAACCCTTCTCCCCATGTCCCTGCTACTTTACTAAGAGGTCTTTGAAAGATTAGTATTACAAGTCAGGGTTCTAACAGGTAATATCCTTTTCTCTGTCTTGTTCTTTTCCCCCTTTTTAGTTATTTCTGAAAGTCTTTTGCCTCTCTCAGTCCCTGAATATCTGAATAGATTACTCTTCAACTCATGAATGGAAATCAAGTTGTCCCTTTAAATCTTCCTCCACCCCCCCCACTTCACATACTCCCAACACCTCTCTGTCTTTCCATTTCACCTAATTTAAATATTCAGCCCAATTTTAAGGCTTAATAATGATGAATAAGATTGAGATTAGGATTTAATAAGAGTGTTAAGGAAAGATTTGTCATTCCAATGGCTGTAGGTCTTGGCTGAAGCAGAACTGGCATCTGGCCTCTGGGCAGGCGCCAAGTGGAGCTCTCGGCTGGCTCCAAGGATGGTTTTCTCCAGAAGAGCAGGAAAGGTTTCCTCCACTCAGCTCTGGCATACAGGGGTGACTTCCCCCTGGCTGATTGTCCTCCCACCATCCACGTCCTGCAACAGAGGCAGTTTGGCTCAAGGACTGGAAAGCCTGGGAGCTGCACGTCCATTGAGGCCTTTTCAGGTGCTAGGCCTTAGCTGTGCTCAGTAGCGCATTCCACATCCAGGTAACACTCGGGGAGCCGAGTCACGGCTTTTCCCTGGTCTCACTTCCCATCCTGGAGCTGAGATGAATTGCAGTGACAAAGCCTAAATCCATGCCTAAGTCCCAGACTGAACTTCAACGAGACTGAGTCGAGTTTGGCCTCTATGGAGGTGCAGCTGTCACATCAAAGCTCAAGGAGGAAGCGTGCGCTGGGCACTCTAAATTCCATTATGGCTTTGCAGACATCTGCTAATGCCATTAACTGCGTGCAGGATGAGCTGAGTATCTCCTCTGGGAGCTGCACACGGGGAGCTGAACAAAACCCCCCGGGCTTGCAGGTCCAGGAGTAGCTCGGCACCGAAGCAGAGCGTGCTGAGAGCGAGAGCACTCAGTGAGGTGTGTCTGCATGCCAGCAAAGTGCTACTGAGGGCATGGGAAGGTGCCAGAATTTCTTGGAGAAGCTGCTTCCAAGCTGAGCTCATCTTCTGTTGCTTGGTGCCCTTAGTAGGAGAGTCAGGCCGCAGGAAGTCATTTGATCTAAAATACAGCGTGTTGAACACAGCAAGCATCACGTTTGAGATGTGCCCCACATTCCCCAAACCTCTCTGCAGAGGTTTTTTTTCTCAAAGAGAGACCCTTTGGGCTGTGCCAGGCTCAGCACTCCATTAAGCTCCTGAGGTAGTTTGAACACTTTTAAAACCTCGTTGATGTCCGTCATGCTTGGACTGAAGATGTTGAACCAGAAACGTTGGCTCAAACTGTTTTGACAAGGGCTTGCTGGAGTGTCTGAAACCTTGTGCACACAAAGCCCAAAGAGGCTTAAGGCTTCTCAAGATTTAGGGACAGATTCCTGGTGCAGGGAAAGCACTGAAGCTCTTTTAAAATCAGGGGGTTTGCACCGCTTTACTCCAGGCGAGGGTGTGGACCTGGGGGGTGCTCTCGCTGCTTAAATTGCTCTGCAGTTTTAGAGAGTTTACAGTAAGCCTCTTAAACTGCTCTAAGGACTTACAGTATCTTAAGCCTCTTAAATTATATTTAAAAAAAGTACGGTATTTTTGGCAGAATCTACCGTTTGGAAGGATTCAAGGTTAGGAGAAATCAAACTTGGCTTGCTTGATGGATTTTATTGAGAATTAAATATATTTGATGAAATATAGTTTTAATAATTGAAAAATTATAAACTGAAATAATTATTTTGCCAGTCTACATTAATGGAATTGCTTGTGAACATACATTAAAATATTCAAACTGGCAGAAAATGGCATAATTTTTAAAGTCACAATTTCCTGATGTAGGTGTTATTAATTTTTCAGCCACTCATCCAATTTTCTTCAAGCTTGACTTAATTTTTATGTCACAGTTACCTCTACAAAAAAGACAGTTTGGCAAGTCCACCCCAACCTACTTTTAAGAAAACAAAATATGAAATGTCTGATCAGAATATAAGAGGAAAACAATATTTTTTTTTTAACTATGGCAAAGAAAGATCTGGTATTCCTGAAAATTAAATAACAAAAAAAGTACCCCAAAGCTCTTAGGGTGAGACTAAATTTAACAGATTTCTTCATGTACAATTGCAAGGAGAGATTAAAAGAAAAGAAATTGGAAAGTTAATGTGACTACGGAGGTGGTGACAGGCCTTTCCCATCAAACTCATTGACTACTCAATTTTAGTGACTCCTTGAGCATGATGATTTTTTTTTTGTGACACAAGACAAAAATATTGTTCTTTCTTATGTTCTATCATAGCTAAAGTGCATTTAGAATATACCAGCAGGAGTTGCACACAGCCAGCGTTACATACGCATATACATACACGCAGGATTTTTAGTCATTCCTTCAAATTTCATCAACAAACTGCATCTCTCCTCTTCTCCACCTGCCTGCCATAAAAATGGCCAAAGAAAAGACAGTGAGACTTTAGTGGTCACAGAAAAGACAGCGAGACTTTAGTGGTCACAGAAAAGACAGCAGAGACTTTCCCACAGAAATCTTGTACCACCTATGAGAAGGAGCTCCTGCTTTAGCAGCTCTGGGGCAATGTCTGGAGTCCATCCACATGAACAAATGGGCACCATATGTGGTTGACAGCCAGTTCTTTCAATTCCAGCAAAGCCAATTGATTTGAGTACACCAATTTCATAGAGGTCTGCTGGGAGCCATCAGATGAGCCTCGATTTTGACAACTCAATCAGCAAGAATGTTCTGTTCCTACAAGGCGAGGGAGAATGTAACAAGTAACCAAAATCTTTAAGCCAGACTTGCATCAGATCTGAGCTGCATCTTTTCTAAAGCTCCATAAACTGATTATTTAAAAAAGTGAACATGTTCTGACTGTTTTGCAACCCAGTGCTCAGCTACAGAAGTTGTCAGCGTGGTTAAAACCTGAAGGGATCCTGTAAAATGTTTATGTGAAAAAAACCAAGGTGCTCCTTTGCCAAAAGAGAATGAGATCCAGTCTGCACAATTCCACTCTGTACTCAAGGGAGAGGTGGGGACAAGTTTTCTGATACTGTTTACATCTTGAATATTCTGGCTGATTTTCACAGAAAATCACTTTCAGCATTTTTGAGTTAAGTATCTAAATGCCCAAAATGCTGCTGGACAGTGACATAACCTCTAAAACCACTATTTGCCTTTAGAAAGTTGCTGGTTCTGCTGCACAGAAGAAAATTCTGCAGATGCAGCTTTTATAACCAAACATTTTCTTATTATTTTATGTTGCCTTTTCAGGCCTGTGCCAGTTGTTGACCTCTGTTCTTTGAAGACACATGACTTTGGAGCTTTAGCATATTTTGAGGTGCCCGAAAGTCAGGAGACCATCATAAGCTCTGGGCATCTCTTACAGAGGTCTTAGGACACATTCTGATTTGATTTTTTAGTTATTTCCACCTCTATCCCTGCAGTCAGGCCTTGCCCATCCACTATCTGAGCTTCACCAGTCCTTCTAAACATTTTATTGTTGTTTCAGTGCTTGTCTACTAACAAGACCTTGGCACATCTGAACCCCAGCCTCTTTTTCCCTAGGAAATTATTGAAAATAGCAGTAATTACGGAGGGGGAGGGGGGGAAAGAGGGGAATTGTTTTGTGTTTATCATTATTATTTAGTGGATATTTTTGTAACATCTTTTAGAGATTAGGTTCAATTAGGAAACAGATGGCACCAAAATATCATCAAATGTTTCTGATGGGCAGCAAATTACTGACTTAATTATGTAAATAATTAAAATTTATATTTACACCTGATCATCCAAATGAGGGTGAAAATACCAATTTCAGGGTTTGTAATGATTGCTGGCAGGGTGTCAACCTGTGAACAAGTCGCTTCCTTTCCTCAGCTTCAGATGTCTCCTTTAGATCCTGCAGCAGTCAAAAAAAACCTGGAAAAGGGGAAAAAGAAAGAGTGAAGGAAGGTTTATGACTAAGTTTCTGTCATGTCGGTGGTCTCCTGATTCAAATGGAATCCCTGTGTTGGTTGAGAGGACTTTGTTATGAGCAGGCTCTCATTGCACCCAGAGCTCAACCCAAGCTGGTTTTGTGCACTTGGTTGTACCAAGGTGTTGTGAGGGGCAGTTCTTGCACTGAAAAGTTAAAAGGCCAAACAAACAGGGCTGATATGTATCAAAAAATAAAAAAAAAATAAAGAAGCAAGAGGAAGTCAGAGAGTTTTATTAACTTCTGTATTACAGATGCAGAACTGAGGCACAGTAAGATAAAATGTGGGATTCTCATTTGCACTAAATTTGCTTTCCACTACTCTGACAGCATAAACGGGCCATGAAGTGGGTATATATTACATTTACACTCTCTTTTCATTTCTCCCATGATGTTAAAATGCTTCAGTGTTAGTGAATATCAGGCCCAAAATGATTTCCCTAAGATCACAGAGGAAATCAATGCCATTGAACCCACATTTCCTCAGAGCCACTTCAGTGCCTCAGTTACACATCCTGTCACCCCTCTCTGGGCAGGAGTCTCGTGGACATAGCCACAGGTGACTAAACTTGCTTTAAAGGTCAGCTTTTTGAGGAATATGTAAGGACCCAGGAAAACTAGTCAGCTTTTCCTTGCCTTCTCTTGCCTTTGCTTATACCTGTAGATAATGATGGCAGGAGAACAAGGAAATGAAAGGAAAAACTCTGAAGCAGAGTCAGAAATCATCATGGTGACCTCTAACCTCAGCCTTCTTGCTTGCACATCCAGGTTAATTGTTTCCCAGACAGAGATGGAGCTGCTAAAATCCATCTGGAATCCTTATTTGTGTTGTTTCCAGTATCCTATTTCCAAATAAAGATATTAGAGCTGTAGTTGCCTGCAAAAATCCTTAAACTCCTTAGGACATGGGTTTGCTTCATCTGCTCCACAGGTTGGGGTAGGTAAAATATCTGATAAAGCCCTGTGGTTTTGATTCTGAGCCATCTTTGAAGGTCAAAACCGAGCTTTTGTGGTTCTTCTTTCTGTGTCACAGGTTCTGCAATATTGAGATTTTTATCTTAGCCCTATTTTATCAGCGCTCTCCCATCCCTAATTTGGAGCCAGTGGGGGTGGGGAGGGGAGAGGCGACAGGGAGGTCAGACAAATGCTTCTATTGATATCCCTGTAATAAAAAGAGCTTTACTTTCCTTTCTGCTGATAGCAGTCAAAGGAGCTTTGCTTTTGATAAAATTAACCTTGGAGCCAGAAACAACAGAAGCTGCTCTGATTTCATCAGCCCTTCCATCTGAGGAGACGTGAGCACTTACCGGCCGTGAAAGGGATGTAACAGGGCCAATCCCTCCCCTCAGCTCAGCCGAGTGGATCCCACCTCTAATGCCTTGTGCTCAGTTCCAGTGCCTTGTCCCACCATGGGGATGGAGGGAGGAGCAGAAAAGCATGGATACACCTCCACACCCTCACACCCCTTCACACAGACACTCAGACCTAATCCTGCTCCGAGCAGTTTGTTTTGCATGAGGTCTGTAACTGTGAATTTGCTTGAAGTCATGTCCTCCAGTCACTGCTCAGGCAGAGGTGTTCACCTGGATCATGGTCCCAAGGGGTATTTCCTCAGGAGGAAATGGCTGGAATGACACTGAAAGGATGATAGCCTTTTCCCTCCAACCATCCCCTGTGGGTGCAATGACATTGAGAGGATGACATGGAGAGTAGCATTCTCTCCAATCATCCTCAGCACCGCTCCAAAGTCAGGGAGGATCCTGTCTTCAGGACTTAGAGCCTTGTTATCACAAGCAGATTTTATGGTCTGAGCGCTCACCCAAACAGCCATTTATCAAATGCTGCCTGGCTCTTAATTCCTCATTTAATGTGTTAGCAACCACTTCAAAAAAGTACCTGTGCCCCATAACGCCAAAGTACTTCATCATAAAAGGTAATGATTATGATTATGATCTGCATAAGCAAAGGCCATTGCCTGGTCCGTGCTGGCAGTGTAAAGGGATTTCCTTCCCTTCTCCCTCCACTCCCAAATATTCTCCCGTGCCCCCACAGCTGTTAACACCACTCAGAGCAGGTGCCACATGTGGCTGAAATGACAGAGTCACAGCTGTTATTCAAGGGTGGAAATAAAACCTATTCATTCTTTTGGAGGCTGCTTCCCTGCAAGGCCTGGGTTCTGTGCTTGTGTGGTGACATGGAGCTGGGAGTGAAAACAGAGGATAAAGGAGGATATTGTGGCCCATGTCTGGGTCAGTAGGGAGTGATGCCCATCAAAGGATACAGGGGTTGAGCTGTGATATCCAGCCAGTTTTGGGTTCTCATCTGAGGAAGTTGTAGTGGAGGAAGGCTTCAGCTCAAGCAGAGTCATCAGGCAGGAAGGATGCCCGCACCACATCAGCCTGGAGAGAAAATCGCCACCACCCCTTTGTTCTGCCCAGACCTCTCCATTCCAGTGCAGCCAGGACAAAGTTCATCCATCCCAAGGAACTGAGTTTTGTCACCCAGGACTGCACACTGCTTTGGAAAGGGGGCAAAATAACAGTTATCAGCCTAAAATAATCCCTTTTCCCCTATTCCTTTCTCCTGAAGCAGAGGATAAAATAAATATTTTTATTCTCTGTGGAAAAAAAGAACTGCAAAGCACTCCTGGAGGAGGATTCCAAGTGGTTTGAAGAAGAAATCTCTGCCAATCTACCTCACTGTCGATTAGCACAGTGGTTCAAGCAGCTCAGGGTAATATTCCCCATCAAACTGCTGCAAATGCTCATTGTCAATATGTACAAATAAATATTTCAGGTGGAACAGACAAAGAATGGTTCATGTCTCTTCTCAAATACACTGTGGGCTTTTCCCTTCTGTTTTCTTTCTTTTTTTAAAATACATTAGTATAATTTCAGCAAAGCCCTGAAAAGAGGGACGTGAGGATAGAAATGGACAAAGCAATTCTGATTTTCCCCTGCTTTTCTGCCCTATCCAGGTTTTGCTTCATGACAGCATTGTCCAGTGAGGGGAGCAGGAGTCAGAAAAATGGTTTCCACTCCTGCCCTTGCAATGTGACCTTAAGCAAGTTGCATTTACTCCCTGCCTCTTTCTTTCTTCCCTCCTGTAGCTTCTTTCTTTGGGATTTTTTTTTGTCTATTTTTTGTGAAAACTACCATCCGTATTGGATGCATTTGAAAAGAAATCCATGTCCAGCGAAGATGCTGGAAGCTATTGTAAGAAAAATTAGAGATTTTAAGCCCCACATGGCCAATTGCCTCCTTACACCACTGAGCAGTGTGATTGTACAGTTTGTCCTACTAATTCAGCAGGGGGAGTTGGAGATTCTTAAATTTCCTTCCCTTTTTTTCCTATTTATTTTCAAAGGTGAAAGCAAAAGCTGTTGGGTTTTTTTTTTTTCTCTGTATGAGTGAAAAAAATATTAATATCTTATTTGGTCTTATTTTCCTACACAACTGAGGATTGAAATATGCAGCCACTTCACTGGTTTTAGAATCAAAGCATTCCCTGCATTACGGAGTTGTGTGAGAGGGAATTGAAATTGCTACACGCCCATTCACCACCTAATTGATTTCTCTAACTGTAATGCAATTTTTCCCCCTGTATCTTTTGGACAAAGCATTTACAGTGATATTGTCTTGCTGTAAGCCCACACTGGCACTGTCGAGTCATTTATAGAGAGAAGTTGTTTGGAGAAATGACAGCAATAACTTCATTCTGGTTGTGAATTGGGTTCCTGAGTGAGCAAAAGCCTGACTGGAGGTGTCTGGGCTCTTCAGCTCACCAGTATTTGGAAAAATATATCAAGTCCTCAAAAATCCCTTGGCCAACATTTTTTTGGAACAGAAAAGATGTCATCTCCAAGAAAACCATGATATATGGCAGCCTTTCGGTAGGGTTACAGCACAGTATTCTAGGACTATCACTTGCACTTGAGATAATTTGTGCCTCCCTAAAAATATCAGCCTTGCAAAGAGCTTTCCTGAGAAGCCACAACCCAGGTAACTCACATTTTTACATAAGATGTGCAAAATCAGAGGAGGAGGAAGGGGAAAGCAGGGGAGTTTTGGAGAAGAGGCAGCAGAATGTGGGATAGGAGGGTTCAGGAAGGCAGCAAGGCACTGTTTGCCCAGGAAGACTGCAAAAAATCACACATTTTTGTTGGGTGGTGGGATGAATAGGTAAACTGCAGTTGTGCTGGAAGAATATATTTAAAAACTATGAGCTATGCTGGAAGAGGCTTTTGCTTATGGTTTGACTCTAGGAATGCTGTGTTATTTATTAATTCAAAACCCAACTTGCATTAATACACAGCACACCTGTGTCTTTCCACATTCAAACTGCTTTGTAATGAGTTAGATAAGAAAATACTCGAGTCAGTTAAGATTTATTGGTGAGGCTGCAGAATTGCCCCTCTTTGTCTAAACTACTTTTGAGCCTATTACCATTTTCACCTATATTTTAACAGCTTGCCTGAAATAAATATGGCCTGATTTCCACCCTGGCTGTTTTCTGTGCACAGCACTGGTCTTTGATGCATACACAAGATGGTAATTAATTTGCAGTTTCATTCACTAAGAGAGACGTGCGATGGGAATGTCTCTGGCTAGATGGCAATTACTGCTTTACAGCGCACCACAAGATTTCTAAATGGAGAACCATCTCCTTGCACAATTTGTTTTCCTTAAAGATCAGAGCTGGCCCTATACCCCACTATCTCCTGCTCTGGAGTTTGCCTGGAAAATCTCCTGTGTGGTGGGAAGAGGAGGGTCTGTGGAACAACAATCCGTGTCTTACTGTGCTCGGAGCATTTGTAAACAACTCACAGTGTTTGCTCAGAGGGATTTTTTTTCCTGCTGTATTTCTGATGAATGCAATGAAATGTGTGGGAAATTAAGGTCTCCTAAGTACATTTTAATTTAGATGAAAAATTATACATTATTACACCATACTGGTGATTGTTCTGACATAATTGATTGGGAGGGCCATCCACAAAGAACAGCAGGAAAGCTTGACTTTGAGGAGAATGCAGAAACAGATTTAACTGTTTAGAAGTGTGATGGAAAGCAGTGTGATGGACTGGAAAACCTGGATTTTGGATGCAATTTTTCCATTCTTTAAGGGAATCATCTCCTTTTCCTCTGCCTCCTTTTTCCTGAAGAAAATGGCAGTACACAAAATGGGGTTAGGGACAGGGCTGGGGTCAAGATGGAAGTGGGGCATGATGTTGGAAAGGGGGTTTTTACTTCAGTGATGACATGATTGGAGAAAATTCAGATCCCATGCAGTGCCATGACTACCAGGCACTGTAGTGAAAACAAAACAAATAACCTGTAAGTCCCTCAATTCACCATTCCGTAGGGAACTGGTATTGTGTTCCCAAAGTTATTCCACACAATATGTGGCAAATAATTTTCCACCCTCCTCTAGGTTTTTGGGGTTTTCACAGATGTAATTACAGTTATTTTCATCTTTCTTGGAGAGGTCACCTTATGTTGTAAAGACAGAGTGAAATAGGAGATATTACATGAAATGTTATTATTACAATAAAGTGGCTCTGCTGCTGTTAATTCCCACTCACAATGTGAGGAAAGATCCTGGTATATTCTATTTCTTAGGTTTTTAACTGTGAAATAGTGAATGAAAAATAAGGGTGACTGAGCCCCTTCCTGCAATACCCAAATTGCCAAGATTATGGATTGCAATGGGCAAAGTTCATCCTTAGAGTGAAAGTGCATAGAAAACTCAACTCAAAAGGCAAAAGAAAGAAGGGAAAGGGAGAACAGAGGGGAAAAAAACTTGCTTTGGGTGAAACAGCAGCAACCAGCACTTCACCAGCCCTGGCTTTCCTCCTGACTCTCAATGTGGGCATCTCCATCCGCTGTTGGGGTCCTGGCTCCCTCTGGCAGCAGCTGGGAGGAATATCCCAAGACAAACACGCTTCATCTGACCCTTCAGGGATGGGATGAGACAATCTTGGGATGAGATGATTTTCAGCCATCCTGGCACGTGCTTTGGTGCCTGGTGAGTGGGAGAGGTCTGCACCCTGGGCATTCACCATGGGCAGAAGCCTCCAGGGATCTCTGTTGCTCATAAATTTACATGTTGAAACCAGAATTTTCCAGAAGCATATGGGGTTGTTCTGAGTGATTTGTGGGATTCTTCCAAGACTTTTTCACTTCTCAGTGAGGGTTAAAGTCCCAAAAGAATGAATCTCCATGGGGTGGCTTGAGAGATCAGTGTCATTGTTGAACAAGATATTGTTGGGAATTGCAGAGATAGAGGTGAAAGTTGAAAATAATGAGAATTTAAGATAAAGAGCTGGCTTTGGGAAGAGTTTTGGGCAAGCCATTGAGATTACTGAGAACTGCTTTCCCTGTGCTGCAAAAACATTCAGTGCCTTATCTGGCCTCAGGAAAACCTGTTATCAGGAGGATGCTGTGAAACCAAAATGCTTCTCCTAAGTGTTTGTTAGGAGTGAGGGGCATATATCTCACCTGGATTTGTGCAATCCCAGGCTACAGACAGCTTTGGTTTATTCAGACCCTTATGAAATTATTGCCACAAATATTTCCTGAACTGACTTGAAGAATGCCCGTATTTGCCAGGATGGATTTGTGCTATCTCCAGGGAACCAGCTGAAAGTTCACACCCTGCATGGGCCTCGTGGGGAAGAAGAGCAGGCAGCTCTCGGAGAATGCATTTTGAAGCACTTTTGAAGAGCCTGTTGCTGATTTCTGCCTGGCACAGGTTTCACCACACGCTCGATGGGACTCAAAGCCCTTGAGTCTAAAGGCTAAAACCTGAGTAAAAATGTCCCATCTTGAAACAAAGTGATGGGGTTTTCTCTGTGCTGTCAATAAACACGGTCAGCAAAAAGGCTATGTGTGTCTTACCTCTTCAGAAGACTTCAGAGATCTTTATCTGATGCACAGGATGTGTGCTGCTTGCTTTTCCCTGAGCTAAATGTCATTCCCAGGAGAGCAAGTGCTCTGCCTCACCTCTGCATTTCAGAGCTCAGTGTGTATATAATAATTATTTCTACTCAGGGTTTTACTTCAAGTGTCCTTAGGCTCTCCTCATCAACATTAGTCTCCTAAACCTTTTTAGATACAAGTTCCTATGAGCTGCTTCTCTCCTCCCCCACCCCATTTTGATCTTCTTTTATGTTTTTAATATATATGTGTATAATAAAGCACTGAACCCAAACGGAACACTTTCTTCCAATTAAGGCCCTACCAGAGCACAGCTGAGTGGAATAATTGCCTGGCTTGTTTTACACAGAATACTCTATTAGGGGTTTGATCTGAGACTCAACATTCACCCAGAATATTTGGTCTTTTCTTTTTTTTTTTTTTCTTCTTTTTAGCCCTCAGCAGCACATGAAAAGACAGGTGTAGACTCTGCCAGGCCAGCCCTGAGATTCCAACAAGCTGTTGGTAACAAGCAGTGCTGCTTCTCTGTTTCATCTTTTTCATTCCTCTTGTATTTGGAAGGATTTTGCATCTGCTTTTTTTTTTTGTTACTTTGACATCTTTATAGTCATGGAAGGTATATTTTTTTTTCCTTGAGCCTTCCACTTAGTTGCACCCTGTGTAATGCAGTGCACAGGATGAAAGCCGTTATCTGATTTGAGTTTAATGTTCAAAAGTCCTCAAGCTGGTTTATCTAAAGATCCTTCCTCTATAATTGTATACTTAGAATTCAGCTGCAGTGTAACGGGGCAAGAGCTCTGTATTCTGTCTGGAATTACAAAAAAGTTACTGTTTATTTTTAAGCAAATAGGAATGGGGAAAATGGGAGGAAATTGCCAACACAAGAAAATGTATTCAGCTGAGATTCAGGAAAACTTACCTCAGGGTTTGATGTATTCTGGAGTTAGATTGGATTTAAAGGCAGTGAATAGGAGAAAAATCAGCTGTCTGGAGAGATGAGGATTAAAATTCAAAAGTAAGAGAAAGACTTTAGGCAGCTCTAATCAAGGAATCAACCCTTTTGGGCTGGGTTCTGTACAAAAATGTCACACAAAGTTTGCAAGTGATTCTGGGATTTGAATCCAGCTCCTGCATGTATTTCCCTTTAGATGCATTTTCATTGACTTTATTAATATAATGAAAGCAAATTACTTAAATGAGAAAATGAGTTACCTGATTGCAGATAATTTAAGTCAATCGGCTCCTAACTGGATGCTGTGGTTTAACCCCAGCTCAGCCCTGCTCCCCGTGCTGCAGGGGGGAGAGGGCAGCCAGGGGAGAAGGGAGGAATCCCACTTGGGGTTCAGACACAGTTTGCCAGGGAGAACAAAAGGAGAACAAAAGCCACGTGGGCAAGCAAAGCAAAACAAGGGATTAAATCCCAGCTTGCTGCCAGGAAGGCTCAGCCATGCTCAGGACAGCAGGGCTGTCACCACAGCAGTGGGATCAGCTGGGCTCAGCTGTCCCTGCTGTGCACCCCCAGGTTGTGCCCTGCTGCAGGGAGGAGCAGAAAACTCCTCAGCACCATGAGCACTGCTCAGCTAAAGGTTGTGTTCCATAAATGTGTTATCAACCCTGCTTCCAGCACAAATCCAAAATACAGCCCTGGACCAGCTTCTGTGGGAAAAAAAAAAATTAACTTTACCCCAGCCAAAGCCAGCACCTTAAGTGTCCCCTGTGCTCCTTCAGGATCTGTTAGTGTGATCTTCACATCTGAGACTGAATATATTGCTGTTATGAAAAGTATTTACAGCCTCCAGCTCCAATGCACATGAAAACATGGCAGAAAAGTAAAACAAATAAATCATAAAGACAAAGAAAGAGGAGAAAGGAAGCTCGACTATGTCATTTTATTGGGGGAATAGGAACACAGGGAGATTAATGGTTTCATTTGAAGTTACAGCACAGTCTGTGACAGGATCGGGAGCAGAATCCAGGTCTTTTGTTGAAAATTGAATTTTTGATGAAAAACTTCATGCACTTTCTAAAATTAGGAAATTTCACCTTGCCTCAGCCAGGAGCACCTTCCAAGGGAGGTGGGAACCTGGAGAGAAGAGGTCTCTGAACTCCCATCAGTTTCTGCCTGGACTCATTCTGGCTTTGAATTCAGTGGCCTGCTGTGAAAGCTGATATGCAGCAGTCAAAGAAGGGTGTCAGGCCAGGAGGTACCTCACAGAAATTTTGTTAAAGATGTACTGCATTAAACTGCTGTGAAATTTAATGTATTTTTACTAGAAAATACCAATCCTTGTTAAAATGATACTTAAAAAATTCTGAGATTTAGCATTCTCATTGATGCAGATCACTTCTCCTATAAAACTGTGGAGTTCCCTTAATTTCACACCTGTCAATACTAAACCACCATCTTGTGAAGATTTTACCAGAGGAAAAAAAAAAAAGAAATTCAATAAAGCTTTTGCAGCATTTCTCAAGCAATCTTGAAATGTCCTGGGGTATGATTAAGGAAAAAAATAACCTTCATGACATTTTGGTGGGAAGTATATATTCAAGTCTGCTCACAGAATTCCAGAAAAGAAATTAATTCCACATAAAATGGCAGCCTCCTTAGACTAAGTAATGAGAGCAACTGTGTGCTACAGAAAGACTGAAATAACAATCAGAGTTAGTGTGGTTTAATAGGCTGATCCCTGCTCCTCTGTTATGGAGGGAAGAAATAGAAGAGGGGCTGGAAGAGGGCACAGGAATCTCCTGTGTGGTTCAGGGAGACCTTCAGCCTCCCTGTGACAGCAGAAGCAATGAACAGACACACAATCATGGGATCATTATGTTTGGGAAAGATCCCTGAGCTCCTGAAGTCCAAGCTTTGGCTGAGCACCCCAGCAGCCACAGAACCCAGAGCCCTCAGTGCCATGTCCAGTGGTTCTTTGCACACCTCCAGGGATGGGGGCTCCAGCACTTCCCTGAGCAGCCCTTTCCAATGCTTACCTGCACTTCCAGGGAAGAAATTCTTCCTAACACCGAACCTGACCCTCCCCTGGCACAGCCTGAGGCCGTTTCCTCTTGTCCTGTCACTTGTTCCCTGGGAGAAGAGACCAAGGTCCTCCTCACCTCACCTCCCCATCCCATCTCACGTCTCCCATGAGATGTCTCTACTCCAGCCTAAACAGCCCCAGTACCTTCAGCTGCTCCTCATAGGATTTATGGTCCAGACCTTTGTAGGATTTTTGTTCCAGACCCCTCCTCAGCTCCTCTGCCCTTCTCAGGACATGCTTGAGCCCTCCAGCGTTCATATTGTGAGGGCTGCTCCAAGCCCTGATCTGGCATAGCAGCCTGCAGCCAAATGGCACCAAGCTTGTAGGCAAGATGGGATCAGGGCTCAGGGGGTGAATATAAAACAATGATGAAAGGAGAGCTGGCATGGCCAGGGCTGGGTGGCAGCCAGGAGTGCCCCAGGGGATGCTGAGCTCACCCAGCCAGCCAGCAGGGAGGTGTGTGAGGACAGCCTCCAGTGGCACTGCAGAGCCAGGCTCCAGCTCACCCTGACGCCTTGGAGGGGCTCCCTAGAACTGAGGCTAGACCAGACTAAGGCAATAAAAGTGGGTATTTATTAAAGGCCTTCAATAGATTCACCTTGGGCAGTCAAAGCCTCCTGGAGGCTGCACCCAAGATTGATGGTGGTCACGAGTTTTTCAGACAATTATTAAGTTTGGTCTGTTTGCATATCAGGGGTTAATTCTCCAATTACAGCTTCAGGTAATGAAGTAATTTACCCCCAGTTTTCTCTGCCCCCAATTCACTTTTGTTTATATATTTTGGGGCCTGAGGCAGAGGGTGGCCTTGGATCTCAGGCCTAGAGGGATTGTTCTGTCTGGCCAAAATGTGGGAACTCTATATGGAGCTTTTAGAGCTACGCACTAATGCAGTACAGGATTTGAAAAATGTAAAAGCTAAAATCTTAAGGCATCAACCTCTCTGAATACTGCCACCAAACCCCACTAAACACCCTCCCATCTGTATTTCCCTGCCTTCCTGGGCGCCCCTGCTACAGAAAAACCCTGTACATGGGCACCCAGTGCACAGCAGTGCCCACCCTGAGAAACTTGACAACTCAGACAATATTTGCTGTGTTGTTTTGTTCTGGTTTTGGTTTTTTTTCCCTTTTCCCCTGCAAGAATCACTTGACTCCTACAAAGTCGCCAGAGTTTTTCCTCCACTTCCCTCTTGCAGCAGCAAGGGCACAGTGACGCTGATGGAAAATTGCTTTGGTACCTTGAACTGTAAATGATGCTGTTTTCATGATTCATCAAATCTGTCTGAAGCAGAGGTGGCGTGTCAGTGAGGCTAGGCAAAGTTTAGAACATAATAGGGCCCAGGAGGTGAGAGACTTGTCTTTCATTGCAGTGGTGCATCTTTGAAGTGACTGCTGGAAATAATTAGGTTCCTTGATTTCCATTGCCATTTGGTGCTCTTCACACTAATCAGAGGAAGAGCACATTTGCATGAACTGGAGGGAATAGAAGTATTTTTTTTATTAGAATGAACCCATAACAAAGGGAGAAGTCTCTTGGCTTCAGAATTCGTTGTCCCTGCAGTTCTACACCGCACTTCATGTCTGGCCAAAAATGAGGTGAAAAATGTATATTTAATATTTATTAAAGAGCCTCAGATCTTTATAATCTTTCAACTTTGGTGCTGCTAAATATTCCAAACTCTTTTTATTTATTAATAAATGTTTCATTCTGTCTTTTCCAAAACCTGAATGAAGCTCTCAGGTCATGCAGCCTGGGAGATGATTCACAGAGGGGAAATTGAATAAAATCTGATTTCTAATCACTTTGTAGAATTTTGTCAGGACTTTAGGGGTCCAATGTTTAAAGAAGGTAGTGGGAGTTGTGATGTCTGACCTTTCCCATCCAAACTCAGCATAATTTATTCTTTTATGATCCTGAGCACATCAGCTTCACCTCTCTGTATCTCATTTTATCTATATGTAAAATTAGAAGAGTAAAAATATGACCCTATTCTGCAAAGGTGTAAGAGGTCTTAATAAATTCCTGATATTAAACTGCTGTGAAGGCTTTGCTTTATGAAATGCAGGCAGTGTTTTCAAAAGAGCTCAGCTCCTATTTAGACACCTCTGCAAGAACCCGGGGCACTGAGGATGTTTTATGTCCTGAATCTCTGCAAATATGTGGTTGTGGGAACCTCAGTGTTCTCTGTAGGACCCTGAGCTCTTAAAGCAACCCAGATTTCACTGAGATGCCAAAACTGAATGAAGGCTTTTTGCAAGGGGCCTCTCCTTCCCATCCAGGTCTCCTTCTCCTTCACCACACTTTGGTGTTGCTCTGAATATGGATTGAGGGGAAAAAAATGCTGATGTCTGTGGACATAGATATTTGATCATGGAAATCTAGGGCAGCTCCACTGGAATTCACGTTTTCTGCAAATTTTTTATTGAACTAATACCACCAAGTGATATTAATTCAATAAAGGTATGTAAAGTGTCTTACTAAGGTTTCTACCTTCACTTTTACACAGTGGAGGAAATTCTTCCAATGATCTGTAAGTGTGTGCTGCAGGATGAAGTGAGGAAAGCAGAGGGAGTAGAGCTCAGAGCTCTAGAAACAGTCAAGAATTTGAAGAATACAAGGTAAAACGTTATTTTTTAGGAGGCCAATGTAAGAGGATGCTTTAAACCAAGAAATACTCTGTCAATATATTGCATGACCCATGACAAATGTGTGTTGGCCCTTGCAGAACCATGAGACACAGGAACATAGAGCAGACTCACAGTAGAACCAAACATGACAATGTTTGAACATGGGATTCACCTCCCCTTGCTTTACTGATGTAAAAATTTGCTGTTTCACCTCGCCCAGTTTCCTCAGCTTCCTCAACAGCCAAGGGAGGGGAGGCAGCTTCTCTGGGAGAGGTTTATAAAACAAGATGAGCAACATTTCAGAGATTGTCTATCCATCTTTATGTTAATAATAAAACGAGCCTGGAAGCTACCTTTAGCAATTCACATAAATTCAGATTACTGAGGTGAAACATGTTGCATGCTAACTGTAACAATTGTCATCCTGGGGGACAGGCAGAATTACAGCAGCTGCTGGCACCAAATCCATGTGCTACAACTTGCTCTGAGTGGTCGAGTTTTAAGTTCATTTAAACCTTATTCTGTGATGCTTCTTTAAGAAAAAAAAAATAAAAAGCTCTTTGTGTGTCCACAGTTAATTTCTTATCGGGTTTACAGGTAATTATCTCATTTCCAGACCAATTAAGTGCAGTGATGGCTGGAGGGGAGCCTGTTTGGCTGCCTGAAATCACCTACTTGTGACTTAAGATATCTCCTTGCAAATTCTACTCCTTCCACAGCTGACCCAAAGATAATGTATCACAGCTCCAACTCTCCTGGTGCAGATGGATTTCAGGGAGAATAAGTCCAGCCCAGACTGGGGGCATTTCTCAGTGTTTCATTATGGGAATTCAGAGAATTTTCCTTCCTTCACCCTTGTTTTCGAGGAAGGGAATCTCTGTGCAGAGGCTGTTGCTTTGTGTTTGTAATGAAGATGTGCTTGAGTGTGAATTTCTGTGCTCTTCTGGCCATTCTTCAAAACTGGCCAATTCTTCATAGAAGCGACACCACCCCTCCCAAGTGGGTGCCTTGCCCCAAGAGCCACATTGGAAGAGCAGTTAATTCACCTCAGAAAACTATCCAGAGTAGCAGTAGTAACAACAACAACAACAACAACAACAATAATAATAATAATCATAATAATTCAATAGAGGAAAATCTCATACAAAATATGAGTTCTTCTTTCCCTGTGCTGGGAGTGAAAAAAGGGCATTGCTCCAAACCTTATTTCACAGAGATTTGTTTAACTTCTGTCCCAAAATGCCAAACTCATGCAGTGCCACTGAAATTTTAGGAGCATTGAACATGTTACTGGTAAACTGCATGGGGCTGCCTTGAAAACAAGGTCCATTCCCTGAGCAGCCTGAGGCAGGGAGGAAGCCCTCTCCTGCTAATTCTTTTTTTCTCTGAAGGCAGAATAAAAAAAAAACTTAAGTGAAAAGAGAACAAAGCCCATGACGGTGCCTCTGCATTTTTTGTTTGGAAAAAAAGCATTTACAAAGTTTTGCTTTAACTCTCTTCGATCTTAGTTATAATTTTTTTTACAACTTTTTAAATGCAGCCCATGTAGCTGAATTCAAAGGCACAGTGGGAAGGAGCCATAAGTTTGAATCATAGGGGTTGCAGTTTCCAGTAAACATTTCTTTTCCTGCCATCAGTGGAAGGTCTCCATGGCTGGATTTAACCTGAGGGTTTCTCACTGGAAATCGAGACCTTTTGGTCTCTATAAGCCAATTCTCCAGATCTTTACCATTTGGAATTGAAGAGGGGAAAACAGAATAATTTTTTTAATTAAGCAGGCAAATCCTCATGACCTGGGCAGGTGCTGGGATGCTTCCTCAGAATACCTGCAGGATGTCTTCTGTAGATTTATGAGGTACAAAACTGACTTTCAGCTGTTAAAGAATGCAGTTTGATTTATCAAGTTGGATGATTCCCTTATCCCAGAGAATCTCATTTTCTTACAGGTGGATTTTTCTCTTTACAGGTAATGGCTTTTTGCTTTGAGAAAAATTGTTGAAGACTCTGTTACATATCCCAGGGGAGAAAGACATTATCACATTATCAAGGTGGGCTGAAAATCATTCCAAGATTCTCAATGTCTCCATCAGACTCTGAACCTGTCCCAGGGAACTGTGGCTGACAGCAAAAGTGATTTTGACTCCTTGTGAATGGAAGCTGGGTTTCTATTTCCTTTGTTAGAATCCCAGAAAGGTTTGGGTTGGAAGATACCTTAAGGGTCATCTTGTTCCAATTCCTGCCATGGCAGGGACCCCTCCCAGTGTCCCAGGCTGCTCCCAGCCCCATCCAGCCTGGCCTTGGGCACTGCCAGGGATCCAGGGGCAGCCACAGCTGCTCTGGGCACCTGTGCCAGGGCCTGCCCACCCTCACAGGGAACAATTCCTTCTCTACATCCAACCTAAATATTCCCCCTGCCAGTCTGAAGTCACTTCAGTGAGGTCTCCACACAACCTTCTCTTCTCCAGGCTGAACAGCCCCAGCTGTCTCAGCCTGTTCATGCAGATGATTTAGTCCTGGTTGCTAAAAGACAGAGGCTCAAAAAATGAGGTTCTGACTCAACACTTGTCCAGGTTCCAGGTTGTATGGACACACCTGCTGTGGGAATTCTGGACTAAATGCTGTGCTCTTTGCAACGCTGAAGATGCTCCAATGTGGTTTGAATTTGGGATCTCTCCTGTTTTAGAACAGAAGAGACAAAGGCAAATCTCTGGCCACCACTAAAGGACCCAAAGCTCTTCTCTGCCTCTCAACTATATAGGGGAAAACTTGGATGCAGGCTGTTGCATATAGTTTCCATACATTCCAAAATCAGAAAATACAGCTGTTTTGAAATGATGGGGGGTACTTAAAGGCAGCCAGGAAATTGTGCAGAGTGCTTTCCTCAAGGACAACAAGGGGTCACTCACTCCTGTGACCTCGCTGAGGTTTCCCCATTGCCCAGGGGTGTGAGAGAGCCCAGCATGGAACACAGAGAGCTGAAGGGCTCCTTTAACCAGACATGTGGCCCAGCTGAGGGCAGGCTCTCAATGTCACCTGGGTGTCTTCCTTCCCTCAGCTCTGAATTTCATCCTCAAATCCCCTCCGTGGGAACGAGCAGCGCTACTGCCACTGCTGGCAGTGGGGAGTGGAGCTGTGGAGACACTGCTGGCCTGGCCTAAAATCCTAATTGTGGCTCGAGGGGCACTGGAGGCGGCAGCAGCTGAGCAAGGAATGGATCACAAGGCTTCTGAGAGCACCCTGATGATTAGAATAGCTGGCTTTATCTGCAAATAGGTGTAATTCTGTTCTTTTTACCCAGCTTTTTGTCTGCCTTGCCTTCTGAGACAGCAGGCTCTTTTGAAGATGTACCATCTGATATTTTATATAGCACTTAGCAAAATATAGTCCCAATCTCACTGAGCCTCTGGGCATTACCATAATCAGTGCATTAGGGGTCATTTTTCCAGGCAGAGATTTGAAAATAACTTTGAGGAGTCTCTTCTAATGAAAGTTTTTTGTTTGCTGTTCTCTGGAGAGGAGATGGAGAGGGGGATTTCCGTTCTCTCTCCCACACAGAGCTGCACATCTATATTAAATCTTGAAGAAGATGTAACTCCCCAGCTCCCCCAAAAGAAGTGGAGCATTCTGGGTGTTTTGGAGGAGAAAAAAAAATGTTTTGAAAGAGCCAAGATATTCAGCTTTGAAAATTAGCTACTCAGCAGGCCAGCATTAAAATTAATTTAATGGAGCGTAAATTAACATATTTGACACTTTTTTGATCATTTTTCATAGACAGTGCTGACCAATGGAAATAAAAGTTTTTTTCTGCCATGAGATCAGGACAAGAAAATTCCAAAATTGCCGTTCCCACCCCATGGGGTGCTTTTCTCTTCAGGAATCAAAGTAGTTCATGGAGTATAAGGCTTAAAATATTAAGCACTGGCATTTGCTTTTGCCTGGGATAAACTGATGGTTTAGTGGGGGACTTGAGGGTGCTGCTCAGTGGATGGAGTTGAGGATCTTAGAGGGTTTTTCCAACCTAAATGATTCTGTGATTCTGTGACTTTAAAAAAAAAAATATGTTTCATTCATTAACAATGAAATGTGTAAAAAATTGCCCTTTCATATAATCTGTGAAAGTTAATTAAGTTCACTCTCTGTTTATGGCAAGAATTCTCTAAAAAGTATAGGGGGATATTTATAACCTTTCCCAAAAATGCCACATAGTGAAACTTTTGATATGTTGATAAGTGATAAGAATATCATTTGAAGTTTATTTTTTTAATAATAATTTAATTGTCATTGTAAAATGCCTCGTAGTTGGGACAGATTAAATTACCACAAAACCCATTACTGAAATTCATAACCCCCCATAAATGTAAAGTGTTTGCTGCTGTACCATAAATAACCACTCTCATTCCAGGAAAATGAGGTGCAGGAAATAAATTAACAAAATCCAAACACACAGGACATTAGGTTACAACAATTTGCTGTAGAGGAGGCTGATGGGAACACAGCAGAGCCCAGAGGAGAGGCAAATTCAATGTTTAATTATGGCTTCAGCAAATCATGCCCCCTCTGTGTGTTTTGCCATATTGACGTGTTTCAAGGATTATTTCACAGTCCAGTTCAATAGCTCTGGTAAAGCATGCGCATTTCAGATGTCATTATACTTGAAAAGGTCTGAAGAGCCCAATATTTCTCCAAAGATGTGGAGGATCCACTCATGGTTAAATGAAAGGAGGTAAATCAATTTTTGTTAGTCCCACTCTAAAGGCTCTGGGTCTCATTTTCCATCCTTTGCACCCTTGGTGGTCAGTTCACCTTGTGTTTTTGTGGAAGAGAAAATACAGTGAATATTTCATAACTTTCTGTCTGCTGAAATGGCCACAACAAGGTTCTGACCTCTGGCAGATTTGCCTTTTAGCTGGAGCACAGCAGCAGCCTGGAAAAGGAACCAGGCTGCAACAATTCCTGCTGGAAAGAAGATGGGAAAGCTGGGAGGGACATAGTTGGTGGGAGAAGGAGATTTTAAACAACTTAATTGTGATACAGAAATGGCATCTGTAGTCAACATATTGAACTGATAAACAATGCAGCTGCTACAGATTTCACACAGAGAAGTGAATGCCATGGCCATATGCAATTCATTACCTGGGATAATTGGGGAATTACAAAAAAACCCAAAACAAACCCAACAAACAAACAAAAATTCAAAAAACACACACCAAAAAAATGGAAAATTATAAGGAAAGGAGACAAATTGGATCACCAGAGAGGATCTGTGTCTGTGAGCTGCACATCTGGCCTGTCCCAGACTGCACAAGAGACCCCCAGCTCTCGCTTCTGGCCAAAGCAAGAAGGTACCAGCAGCACCTTTCCTGATCCAGGATAATGCACTGGGTGCTGGTGATAACTTGCCCCTGTTTTCTGGGGAACAAAAAACAACACACACACACAAAAAGAAAGACAAGAAAATGATGAGAAATTAATTTTCAAATGCCAGTTCTGGGCACATATCTCCACCCCAATTTTCCAGCCAGGTCCCTCTCTGTTGATCTGAATTCCCACCATTTCAAAGCAAGATTAGGCCTCTCTGCATGAACATTTTGATTACAGTGCATCCCCCAAAATGCAGCTGGTCCCTAGTTTTGAAGCTGGAATAGGTTCCAGAGCTGATTACAGGCACTGAAGGCGCTTTGGAGGATGGAGGGGTTCAGGGATGGAAGATTTCTGCTCTGCAGCCAATTACCACCTGAACTCACCAAGATGGTCTCCCTTACACATTTAACAAAACCAGCAGGAACTCACCTTGAAGGCGCTCCAGATACACTCCTGCAGACATGAAATAAAACTAAAGACTCCTTATTAATTGGTTGGAAACCCAGAGACAGCTGCTGAAAAATAAAAAGTTACAAAAACTCTCAGCTTTTCAATAGGGTTTCATGTTAGTACTGTAAATTAATGTAAATGTCACTTTAAAAGAGAATACGGAATAGAAACCTAATAAAGCAGCACAGCTCTGCAGGGGTGGTGAGTAAATTGAGGGAATATTTGATTAGATTTCAAATGCTGCTCTTTAATTTGTATGCTCTCACTTATTTCCCCCTGCCCCTCCCCACGCTTTTCTCATCTATTATATCTGCTGGCACACAGTGAATTTTGCAATTGTACCTGGAAGGTCTCTCTCTTTGCTGGATGATAACCCACATTAGCTCGGACCCATGTGGTGATGGCTTCCTCCAGCCTGTGCTGCAGCAGCAGCTGGGGAGACATGAACAGCACAAATTCCCTCCCAGGGTGCTGTGCCTGTGACACCAGCAACGGGATCCTGCTCACCTCCATGTCCCTCTTGAGCTGGAAATAAATGAAGGATTGCAGCCCAAACAGCCTCGAGTCACCTCCCATGATGGAAAGGCAAGTCCTCCTTTTGGCTCCCTCTGTGGAGCAGAGCCATGCCAAGATTAAGTAAATTGTGAGCTCTCAGGGTGAGCTGTGCTGGCAGAGACCTGCAATCCAGGAACAGGTGTTTTTGGATTAAATCAAAGAGTTTCAGCAAAATGGAATTGAGAGGCTCGGTGAAAGCTCCCGTGTATTGTTTCTAACTCGCAGTGCAGGTACCCAGTGGGTCAGGAGTTGGGAGTGCCTTCCAGCCCTGGATATTCTATGAACCTCTGGTTCTAATGGTGCCAGGAGCCAAGACAGCCTGCAGCTCATATCCACAGAGACCCAACATCACAAGCCCAGGGGATCCCCTGGTCTCTTTTCCTGACCACCAAAACTTTCCAGTGATTTGGGACCCGCTGGGATAACAGTGCCAAGATATGACTGCAAGGCACAACTCCTGTTACAGGTAAATTTTCCTGCTTTTAAAAGCTCACATCCTGGCAGAAAGCTCTACTCTGGCATAGGAACAGCTCCCGTGCAGCAGAGATAATGGTCTGGAATCTCTATGGCCTTTATCTACTTCTCTTTCCCTCAGTGAAGTGCTGCTGTGGACTGGCTGTGCCTGCAGACTGGTCACATCTGAGCTGATGGGGCTCTTATCTTCTTTCCCTGAGCTTTGGCCAGACTTGCAGAAGGAACATGCTCAAAGGCTCTTCTGTCTCGGCCAGAGAGTTACCTTGGCATTGCTGGGCCTTTGCTGCTCTCTTCTCAGGTGGCATCAGTCATGTCCTTGTGGTTTGAAGGCAGAAATGAGCTCCTTCATCCTTACACGTATTATTCCTTGAGTTGAGCAAAGATTGACCTCTCCGTGTCCTTTCCATTCCCCTGCTGCTTGAGAGACTGGCAGGAAGTGATGGACTCTGTGCTTTGCTCTTGGAGATCTGAGGGCTGGTCGTGGTGTGTCTGTCAGCCTGAGCCCTCTGTGTTCAGATAAGAATGCTGACAGCAACAGGCCTGTGTTCCTCAGTTCCCCAACTTGTAACATTTCCAACACTTTCAAATCCATCCCTTCCAGGAAGCAGTGGGACAGTGGAGGTGAGGTTAGGCAGAGTGAGGGTTTCAGCAGTGTTTCATTATTCCTTACTAATTTCTGCAGGTGCCACAAAGCAGTGAAGCAGCCAGGAAGAGCGCCTTCAAAATCGGGAGTCTGGAGCAGCTACAGGTGCATCCTGGTGGGTGGAAAAGCAAACACAGGAGAAGGGAAATCCCATTAGGAAAATACCCAGCCTGAATGAGGCAAGCACACTCCCCTCCCTCTCTGCAGGGCAGTGCCTCTGAACACCACCACGTGGGATTTCAGCTTCACTGTTTGCTGCTGCTGCTGTCTGAAGTGCCTTGGGACAGATAAGAATGACAAGCAACAAAAATTAACGAAGCACGGGCTCTGTTCTGCATGAGTGGGAGAAGAGCTGGGAACAGGGAATGGCACTGCTGCTGCAGTGCAAAATTTGGCCACATGACACACCAGTTTTGCCTTATCAGGCTGCTCTAGGAGCTCTGATAAGACAGTGATGCAGCTCAGGATAGATGGGGCTGACACTTTCCTTATGCCTTTACTCACATAAAGGAAGTCAGAGTTATTGGACACTGCCAGATGATCTGGCTTTGTCCAGACATTACCAAAATCGCTAAAATGGCCAGTTCCCTGCTAAAACGTTTCTTGTGAGTGCTACACCTTCTTCCCCAAATTGGGTGTGGATTTGGTGGTGTAGCCATTTGGCCATGACTCACTGTTTTACAGATCCTGTTGCAAAGCTAAATTTATAGCAAATGAGAAAAGGTCAGGACTTTCAGCAGAAACAGACCGAAGAGAAAACTTCTAATGAGTTTTTCTTGGAGATCATCAAACTGCCAAAGGAAACCTTCCAAAAAAAATCAACTGCAAAGGCAAAACTTGGCTTTCCTTTGATGTTCTCCTCTACACAGTCATTTTGTGCAGTCCCAAAAATCTCAAAGGGAAGATCACAGGAATGGCAATATTCTGCTCCTCTTCCCTTCCATCTCCAAGGATGGAGATGCCTTTGAAGGACACCTGCACCCTGCAGAAGTTTGTAGAAAACACAGTGTTGGGCAAAAGTGTAAACACGTCCCCAGCTTGGCCCTGTGATGGCAGAGAAGGACTTTGGGAAGGCTCCTTGTTTTATGTGCACAGAGAATCCTCTGGAGCATCAGGAAACCCTCCTTGATGATTCTCTGGTGCAATTGTGTGGCACCAGAGTGCCTGAACTCTCTTTCATGGCTCTTGATTAATTTAAATTTCTTAACCCTGGCCAGGAAGAGCCACAGTTACATTGTGAATAAAGTCACAGCCTCTAGTTCCTACCTTCCTCCGTTCTTGGGGCACTGAAGCGCCCACACTGAAGTTGATCTCTGCCCCCCTCTCCCCCAGCTGTTATTTCTAAGGGCTGGACACTTCTCCTTCTCCTTTCCCTGTTCTCCAAAACTCATCAATCAACCCCAATTGTTGCAACAGCCAGTGGGAAGCCTCTAACCTTGTTGTCATTGAGCTGAATAATGCAAATATTAATGAGTGGAAAACTCATTAGGAGCTTTCTCACTGACAATCCACCTCTGCTGTATTACCAGGTGGCTGCTGCTACAAACAGGAGAAAAATGAGGGAGATTTTAATTCTGGCTCCACTGGAAAGCTTACATCAGCTCCACAGCCTAAGGACTGTGTCACCCACGTGACCATATTTTTAAGAGTGATGCTCTGCTTGCATGTTCCAGACAATATGTTTTGAAACATATTAATCAGGAAATGTCCAATCTCTTTATGCTGAAGCATCAGTAAAACAATTACTTCAAGGCTAAATGAGGTCCACTGAAGAATCACTTGATTAAAGTGAGAATTTGCAATAAATAAATACATCAAATATTTCATTATTGATGCTCCAGGGGGAAAACAACTCTGATTAAGTAAAAGAAGGGGAAAAATATTTAAATTTGAGTAAGTATGATGGACTGGCTACTGTGTTGGTGTGAATCAACATAATTCAAAAGAATTCACTGGCTCTGTGACAGTTTGTGTGAGCTGAGTTTTAGATGGAGTGTATCACTTCTCAGTGGGGATATTGTCTGAAAGGACCTGGGAGGAAAATTCTTGTGTGCTCTGACATTCCCTTGCTGTGCTCCCCTCTGGAGAATCCCTCTTGTTCAGCTACCCACCTTCAGTTCAGGGTTCATGAGGTTTACAGGTACCACAAGATGCCTGGGAATCCTAATGAACAACAGTAAGGAAATGTCATTTCTTGGAAGCTGATGCCCTATGGATCCTGCAGAAGGATGCTCAACTTCTTATTAACATTGTAAGGGGGAGGCAAGGAGAAATCACTAAGCACAAACATTAATTTAAGTGAGGAGTTGAGGTGGATACTGTAAACATGAAAAAGCCAGAACATTTCACAAGATGAAGGGTCTACATTTCCAAGGTTGGAATTTTTAGGTCTCTGAATCCCAGTTCAGAGACCAAGTACATTGTGAGTCAAACAACACAATGCCTGTGTTGAGCACCCACATTCCCCCTTTGCAGTTGCTGTGGTGCTTCTCACACACATGGAAGTCAGTGTGACATGCAGATGGAATTCACAGCACTACAGCATCAGCGAGAGGAAGAAGTTACAGAGTTTTATGGTTTGCTTGTGTCCTGCCAAAAAAAAAATTAAATGTAAAGGAGTCATGCTGTATCTGCACCTCTTGGTTGCCTTCTGACTCTGTCTGCTTTTGGGGACAAGGACTGGGTCTGACAAGGTTTTCTGTTGTGTCTGGCACAGTGGGGTCTCAATCTTGATTGGAACCTTCTGTCACAGGTCACAGCAGAAGCAGCAAAAATACAGGCAGGAAAAATTGGGGGAATGTGATTACAGGATATAACAGCGCAGGGAATCCTGATGCAAGGCAGCAGGACATCTGTGGGGTGGGAGAGCAACACTTTCAGGCTGTATTTCTGCAGTCAGCACATTTGGGATATGTTTTTTTTTTTTTTCACCTTTCCTTGTCATGGAAGTGCATCACTGTCCAAAAAAATTGTGCTAAAGCAAAGTCCTGGGCATTCATACAGCAATAGTACTGCATAAAAGAAAAGTGTATCTTAAGCCATGAAGTGTATGAAAATCAGGCAGTGTTCTCAGTTACCAATAAAAAAACCCACAAAACATTACAAGAGTGTTTCAATGCCTAAATAAATCCAGCTTTTCATTTCACACAGAGCTAACCTCAAAATGGCCAAATAGCCACATGCTTATTAAAATGGGGTTTCTTCTCCCACCAAAAAAAAAATCAAAAAGGAAGTCTAATACTTTTCTGAGAGGAATCTTGAAAAATTTAACTTGTAAGGGTATTTTCATAGAAAATGTTTTAATCTTTTATAATTCGGGAAGAGAATGAGAATGCTTCTTCCCCCATAATTAAAAGCAGTGTTCTCCATGGCAGAAAACCTTCGAGTGCAGTACTGATGTTCTCTTTAAGGTACCTATAGCACCTAAAAAGGCCATGGAGTCACTGCAATTATTTTATGTGTTTCTCACAAATGAACTGATTTTTTTTGGCATTTTTTCATAAAACAGATGTGTATTGCATTTATACTTTTGGTTGGAACCAATTCCATTTTTTACCAGTTACATGGTGGGGAGAAGCAGCCAGGTAACTCAAACTGGAGGTGCCATGTGGAAAGGACTAATGGTTTAAAGGTTTTTGTCCATGATTTTTCCTTTAGGAGGATATATAAGACAGAACTTCTGTCGGAGTGTGTTGAGAGTTTTCAGATAAACGGGTTTCAGTTCAGGAAAAAGAAGCTAGTATAAATTAGTAGCTGAACTTCTTCCCTGGAGAAATGGGAGAATCTTAAAAGATCACCAGGAGTTTGCATTGTAATGTTTCAGCTTAAAAATCAAATAGAAACAATTAAATTCTTTGTATACTTAATAGAATCACTGAACAACACCTGAAAAAACCCTAACATTTATTTTAAAATTAGAACAAAGATATTTTCAAAATAAAGCAAAAGACCTTCCATTTATGCTCAGAAAAATCAGTAAAAGAGTTTTTATCAGTCTAGCAGAAAAAACTTCACACAGTTGGTAACTGACACAGAAATGAATTGAATGTTTTTTGGTTTTTTTTCAAGTATTAATTAATTACTAGAACATCTACCATGGGATTTGGAGAATTTACTATTTCTCTGCAGCCTGGGTGTCTGTCTCAGAGCCAGTTCAGCAGCGCTGAGTTGTGTTTCAACACCTATCACTGGAGTAATCTTTCCTCAATCCCTTCCAATCAATGGGAACCATGAATCTTGGACATTTCCTGTCTCAAGCAAATAAGGGCAGAGTCTGTGGTTTGGAACATAACATCTGATGTCAGATCCAGTGGCTTGAGATACACTGAGATATCTCATGAGGATAATGATTTTATATGGAAGCAAATTAGTCTGACAGCTGGAGTGGGGTTGTTGCTGTAATGGCTCACAACCAATTATATATATTTTTCTCTGTATAAGCAGTCCTCACATACCATCAGTAAATTGCCACACTAATGAAATAAAGCAGGAAAGAACAAAAAGTAGCCCAGTCTCCAAGTGTGTGTCCCTGCCATGAAATGCTTGTTCCCTGTCTCCTACTCATCCCAAGAAATCACACTCAGTGATTTTCAGTGCTAGTGCCTCATCCTGGGCCTTCCCCATTGTAATGTGAGCAGGAGAAATCCTGTCCCATGGCAGGAGATTGGAATTCAGAGTAGAACTGAACTGCCCCTGACTCAACCATGCTGATTCTGGCTTTATTTCAAAGACTGCCTGCCAAGGCACTCGGGGGTTCCAGGTCTTCCCTCTGGCCCTTTGACTGGGCTGAGCCTTCCAGAGCTCTGTGGCTGTTGCCCCAGGCTATGTTTCTATTTTATTTGTAATCCTTTGAAAGCAATAGCCATTTCTGGCAGATGAATTATACTCTGTCGAGAAGCAGCAGGAGATGACTGGGACCGTCTCTCTCTCCCTCTCTCCCTGAATTCTAATTTAAAGAGAGGAAACAAGATTTCATTGAATTTTAACAAATTAACCATTAATCACTTATGAAAACCTCCTGATGAGGACATGGATTGCCTGGGTTATGAATGGGAACAGCTTCATTTTGCTGTGATTGTTCGACCGAGTTAATCCCCAGCTCTCCTCCTTACCTCCGTCGTGCTCTCACCTTGTTCCCTGGCTCCCTCACTGCTGCCTGCTCTTGTTTTCTCTCCCCCACCTCCACCCAGCACAGACACCTTGCTCCCTCTTGTCCTCTTCCCTGGATGCACAGCCCCTGCTGAACCCATCTCTGAAACACTTTTGATGCCATGCTAAATATGGAAATTAAGGAAAAAAACAAAGTCTTCCGCTGGCTGTGTGGTGTGAATATTTATGAGGAAGCCAGCAAGAAGGGAAATAGGAGCTGTGAGGGAGCCAGCCAGTGAGGATGGCAGGGGATGGCAGCTGACAAGGGCTCATTCAGCAGCACATCCTTGGCTGCCGGCAGCATCCCAGAGAGTGGGGGCTGTGTGGGTGACAGAGCTGCAGCATCCTTGCCTGGGTGACACAAAAAAACTAAGTTGCAGCTGTTTCTCTGCTTCCTCTTTATTTCTCCCTTCTCCAGCTGATCAATTCCAGCTACAAAAATAATAATAATAAAAAAAACCAACTTGGATGTCGTTCAGCTGCAGCAGATGATTAGGCCTTAAAAATCAATGTTTATGTTCAACAGGACTATAAAACCCAATGCTTCCCTCTGCTTATCAAATCAGGACTGGAATCAGAAAAGCCTCACAGAATTGGTCAGGGATGGTGGCATAGGGGGTGAAATTCTAAATCAGGACTCTCTCCTGCGCTGTTTCTCCTCCTGCTGCCATAACCCCACATGCAACCCCACAAGCAGAATCTTTCCCACAGGGAGACATCACTCAGCCAGAAGCACACAAGGGCCCAGGGCATAGGTGAGTACCAGAGACCTGAAAAGTGCCATCTTTTTGGGGTTTTCTGGTTTTAAGGATAAAGCAGACCTGGGGCATGAGTAAAACAAAAGTCCTGAAGTGAATTATGGATCCTTTTGTTTGGCCTGGGTCCTGCAGAGCCCCTGCAAGGTGATTGTCCTGAGAGCTGGGCTGTAGGGACAGGGTTATTCCTGCTGCCAAGCACAGGATGCACATGGAGCAAAGAGAGAAACTCTGGCTTCTGTGTAATAAATCCTGATTCTGCCACGGAGATGCTAATGATTTCTAATTTACCCGGCCTCTGAATTTAATAGACAATAAAGCAACTTTTTGATTGTGGGGTGTGCAAATCCCACATGCGACTGAGCTGTGCTGTTTTCCTGAATAATAACACAATTTCTCTCCCTTGGCTGCATGGCATCATTTTTAAGTGTCCTGAGCATGGCAGGTCCTTTCAGAAAGCATGCTTTAAATGATTTAGCAATCAACTGCCCAAAGAAATGGCTGGCCATGGGAATCTGGGGCCCAGAATGTGCCACATCCAAATTATATTCAAACCATACTGGAGTATAAGCCAGGCTGTTAAATGCACTGCTGGACCACCCAGTCACCACCCCACTGCAGCCACACAGAACTGTTTTCTTCTCCAGTGACCTTTCCTAGCCCACACTCAGGATTTTCCCCAACCCTCACAAATGCACCCAGTATTTTTTGTCAGTTCCCCTTCAGAACGGCCTGGACTGACCTTTCTTGTGTCCACTAGCAAACTGAGGCACGCAAATTTTTGTGAAGATGTAGGACTGGGAGGCTCCCTCCTTACTTAGAAGCTCTTCCCAATGATCTATAACCCTGTCTGACAGAGCTGGGAACTCTTTTCACTTCTAGACACCTCCTGTGGGTTGTACATACGGCGGGGCTGGATCCATCTGGGTAATCCTGGCAATCCTTCTCCCTGCACACAACATCTCTGCTTGTAGAGTTGGTGTTTGCTGCTTTTGCTTTGCTTTGCTCCTTTCCCCACCAAACCTTCCAGAGAGGAACCCAAAACCTAGGCCAATGGATGGACTTGATGGCAGAAAAATGGAACAGGAAATGGAGAGGCAAGAGGGTGAATTTAATGATGTGGATGGAAATACCGATGTATAAATCCCATGGGAAAGGGAAAGTGTGCTGGAATAAGTCACCAGTGCCATAAGAAAAAGGTTCTTCTGCCTGGTGCTGTAGCAAATAAGATGTCTGAAACATGCAATATAGGAGGTTTTTAAATTAAAATTGATTAGGCTATCCATCTCCATTGAAAAATGGCACTAAAATCCTATAGGCAACCGAGGCAAAATCATCCTAAGGACACTCCTAAATTTTGTGTCCTTGCTCATCCTCCAGTTCCTATGGACATTTATATGACTTGTATGGGCAAAAAAAGCCCGAAAATGAAAATCAGAGTTTTCTTATTTCCAGAGGAGCTCAGATATGGCTGCAACATCAGACAAAAGACCCAAATATCTCTGTGTTCCCAGATGTACTGCTCGGTTATTAGTCATGATTAGTCATTTTCTCAGTCATTAAGTCACTTTAAAGATCTTTCCTCTATCCTAGATTGTATTAAATCTCCACTTATTTACTCATTGCAATCCGTCAGTCATTTCAATTTTCAAAAAATTTAGGAGAGCAGAACGTTTGTTCCGGGTTTGTATTCAGTTAAATGAGTAAATCTACACTAAAAGTATTTTACATGACATGTTCAATGTCTGAGTTAATGCACATTGTTTGCATGTCCAGAAGAAAAAAGTTCCATTAAAAAAGATTTCTGGGGGAACTACAGCTACGTGAGGTGACCACTAATGTACAAAGTCATTTAAAACTCAGTATTTTACTTCATTATTGCTGATGAATAAATACAAAGAGCAGCCTCTAAAACATTTTTAATTCTACAAGAGAAAGCAGCAGGCAATGAATAGAAGCTTTCTCATGATCATTTGTGAAACTACAGATAAATAGGCAGGCAGCTTCCCAGGTAGATCATAAGTCAGTAAAATATATTAATATATACATTAATATATCTCTACATGGCTGCAGAAATGGTGCAACATCCTGACAGCACCTCAGTGCTCCTGGACATCTCTGCAGCAGAAAGCCCAAACAGCCCAGCTCAGAAGAGGCCATTATTTAAATAGCTGTCTCATTTCGTGTAATTTCGAGTTCAATGGTGCGGCAATTCTGCAGTATTAGATGTGCTGAATGATTATTAAAATCACACCTATTCAAGATTAACTATGAATTAATTATGAGAGAAATTCAGAAATTCAGATACCTTCTGAGATAGACTCGGGGGCAAGGATAGGGTAAGTGTCAAAATCTGGCACGGGCTTAACCTGATGTGAATCTTTCAGAGCACAGGCTCCTCCTCACCCCAGCAGCTCTCCAGGACAGGTGATTCCTTGCAGCCCAGATGTGCATGAGGGCCACAAGTAGCAAGGCAGAGGAGTCCTGCCCTGGGAGTGTTATTCCTCTCCCTTGATGAGGAAGGGAGATTAGCTGGGATGCAGAGAATGAACTCCTATCGAGTCCCAGTGAGTCCCCACGGGGACCCTGAAGCATTCAGTCCCTGAAGGACCTAACAAGCTCATTGTAGGACAGACATTGATGTCCCACCAAACCCGAATTTGCAGGGTAAATTGCAGGGAACTTGGTGAGAGTTCAGGTGTTGGGTTGTACTTCACAGGCAGAGCAAATCATTGTCTGGGCCACAGTGAGGCCCCAGCAGCCCGGCGTGGCACTGCCAGCAGCTCATCCAGGCTCCCTCTGCTCCTTCTTCCCTTCCTCTCCCAAGTCTGCTGGGAATCCTGGTCTGCTGCCATGCAGGTGTCGCTCAGGAGGGAGCTGAGTGCAGAGTGAGGCACAGGGACAGAGGCAAAGGTGGGACAGCTCCAGATGTGATGATACACAGCAATGAAGGGGAACAAATCACTCATGTTTGTCTGCAGAAGGTTGTAAGAAACTCAACATCAGACAGGCTGGCTCAGAGAAAGGGCCTCTGCTGGTCTCTGCAATGTGAGGGACATCAGTCTTCTCTCGTGAAGGAAAAGCTCTCTGGTGGCTCTGGAGACTGAGGAGGGAAAGGGAAGCTGCAGGTGTTTGTGGCATTTTGGTCACAGCTTCCTTGGCTGCTTGCAATAATTCAGCCCTGCAGCTCCTCGTGGACAGTGAGATCTCTGCTGTGTTTCCATTCTCTCCCAGTTTCTCAGCATGATAAAGGGTGGAGTGAGCTCTGACAAGCAAAGGACAATGGGTTTGAAGTTGCAGGAGACTCCTACCAGCAGCAGCTAAGCAACTCTGGAGATATCTGAAGTGATGGAACCCTTTCTATGTTGCTTCATGCCCAAAGTAATTTCTGAAGTTGCAAGATCTTGAGGAGAGGAGGGTCACTTTGTCAAAAAATCCCTGTGGATTGAAGCTAAGACCTTTCCTTTGCCAAGAACAGAGGCAGGGCTGTTGAAACCTCAGCCTGCATTTATTTCCCTGCTCTATTATGCGAGCCAAGAAAGAAAACTCAGCTTTTTCAAAAACCAGAGGATTTATTTTTTAAACCCACAGTTCTAAAGCCACAGTGTGAGTGTGAGCTACCAACAAGAGTGGGCAGTGCTGTGCGTGTTTGGTCCCTTCCCTGCCTGTGAACATTTCATTCACCACAGTGACAATCACAGAAGAAACAAGGGCAGGGTGGGTGCTCAGAGTTCTTACCTTGCCTTTTCAGTGATGTTACTGAGCACCTCTGGAGCCAGCTGTGATGTGCAGCTGTTCCTCAGGCAGGGCACAGCTGGCTGCAGCACAGCCTGTTCACCCCTGCCACCACAGAGCCTTCTTTATCTCAAACCTACTGTGCTTAACCTGAATGCCCTGACATGAGAGCTGGGCCAGAATTTGTCCATTAAAAACATCTTCCAGGCTTGGACCCAGTGTGCAACCACCTGATATCCTCACCCTCACCATGGGTGACCTCAGGAGAAAAAAATAAAACTTAGAAAAAACTTCTAAAACTATAAAAAACTTAGGAAAAAAACTTGTAAAGACAACCTGCTGTGAGCAGACTAAGTTTTTCCATTGATTTCCTTCTTCTTCTTATCACCCTGGTCCTCCTAAGCCCCTAGGGAGTGTGGGGAGATTTGTGGCAGCACAGAGGATGTGCAAATCCACTGCAGTGGCAGGATGGAGAGCAAAAATGATAAGGACACCTACAGGTGGCATTTTAAAGGAAAGTGGCTGTACTGAGAGGTTGGCCCTAAGCAAAGGGCATCACACTGGAGACATGCAGGAATTCAAATTGCAATCACCAATATTTTCTCAGGAATTTTTTTTCCTTCTCGACTTGTGAAATGGCCCTGAAAGAAGCCCAGCTGGAGATGCATACACTGTATTTTCTCATTAGAGTTTGGCTGTCCCCTCCATCTCCTCCTTACTGTTTCAAACTGTCTCCTAAGCAAAATGCGAAGCCACCAGTGTTCCAGTGAGTTCAGCATTTGGCAGAATGAGTTTGTTCACTGCTAATTAAAATAAAAGATTTCTGAGGTGATTTGCACTTTGGTTTATTAGTTTTCCTGTGTAATAGCAAATCTGAGCCCTTGTTACACTGTCAGCAGAACTATTATTATAATTATTATTATTTATTATTTACAGTACAACTTGTGACTCACTTCCTATGTTGGTGGATCTTTCACCATCTGTTAAAAAAATAATAGTAGTCATTTTCTGAAATATTATTCTAATCCAAATGTTAAAATAGAACCATATGAAGCCAATTAAATAGACTGTATGTTGTTAATCTGAGTTAATTCAGCTCAGCTAAAGAAAAAGGAAAAAGAAATAAAAGGATTGAGATTGTAAAGCAAAGATGCAGACTTCAGAAATCTGCTGAGATTCTGCCAGCATTCTCCTTGAATTTTAAATTTCAAGTGGAAAAAATTGTAAAAATGTCATCTTCTAAGTTTAGGAGCCAGATACAGATGTAAGATTGCAACTCCAGACCAGGCTTTATGTGAATCCTTAAAAGATCAGAAAATTTCAGTTTTAATCCCTTTAATATTTACTGCTCTTAGTGATTTTTGTTCTTAAGAGAGTGAAATCAAAAATGCTTGATCTGGTTTGGTTGCCTTCACAGGAAAGTTTGATGTCAGCTTATGCCTAATTAACACAGGGCTCCCAGGTGGTGTTTCTGAGGAGGCTGCCCCTGCCTGCAGAAGTCAAGGAGAGACGAAGCAAACCCATCCTGAGGAGGTGGTGGTGGCCAGGCTGGCAGTGCTGGCTCTGGGCTTGGGGATCAGCGGCAGCTCCACCTCAAGCAGCTCTCTCTGAGCTCAGGCCTAACCTGATTTCAAACAGGATGAGTTTCACCTGATTTCATACTGCCCCCCTGTTCAGTTGGTGATATCACTGAGCAGGGTATGCACTGCAGATCCTGTTTAACTCCATTTGGGTGAAAGTTGGCACCTACTGAGCCTGGAGAGAGATGTGAGATGGAGGGATGGTAGGTGAGAGTTTCTCTCCCCTAATGGGGGCATCACGCCTCACCCCACCCACCCTGCAACAACAGGGAGCCAGCTCTCTCACAGGTAAATCAGAGCACTGGCAATTTGAACCACTTTCTGAAAGAGAGAAATTTAAGTGAGGTGTTGGGAAGAAATTCTTCCCAGTGAGGGTGGGCAGGGCCTGGCACAGGTGCCCAGAGCAGCTGTGGCTGCCCCTGGATCCCTGGCAGTGCCCAAGGCCAGGCTGGATGGGGCTGGGAGCAGCCTGGGACACTGGGAGGTGTGGGCAGGTCATGGAACAAGGTGATATTTAAGGTTCCTCCCAACCCAAACCATCCTGGGATTCTCTGTTTGCCTTTCTCTGGCAACACGTAGAGAAAACTCCAAAAGCTACAACCCAAGCCACAGCACCTCCCCAAAAGGCCTAGCATGATGGATGCAGAAAAATCTCTTTTAAAAGGCTTTTTCATGGTTTTTCAGGCCAGGATGAAAAGGCTCCTTAAAAACCAGCCTCCAGTTCTCCATCCTTGGCTTCCTGGGCTGAGGCAGGAAATGTTGGGATGCAGAAGATCTTCCATTTCAGGGAATGGATCTGGGCTGTGCCCAGCCCTGCAGCAGGAGCTGAGGGATGCTGCTGAGCAGCACTCCTGGCTGCAGTTATTTATATTCCCTGAACAGCGTTGTTTACACAGACTGCATGAATGCAAATCAACGTGAGGAAGTGCTGGAGCCAGCGAGGTGTGCAGCAGGAACAGGCTCCTGGGATTGGTTTTAGTAATGTAGTGTTAACACAGCTACACATGGCTACACACACTTTCAAATCCAAGGGAGGGAGAGGGCAAGGGAACGCTCATTACCTGGGACACTGGCTGAGTCCTTGTACCTTGACAAGAGATAAAAAATAAAAATGGACTTCATTATCACAGCCTGCCTGTCAATCAGTGCTGCAGCACCAAGCCTGCCTCGCGTTTCCCCTGCTGAGAGGTTCCAGTGGCTGCTGGCTGGAAGGGAGAGGTGGATGTGTGCAGGGAACAGCAGCAGTGGCAGCAGCAGCAGCCTGCCTGCCCTCGTGCCCTGCAGCACCGCTGTGCTCCAAGCCAGGCTGCTGGGAAAGGCTGGAGCTGGGAAATGAATGCCATGCTGAGAGGAGCTGGGGGTCTTCTCCTTCCTCTGGGCAAGGGAGACATCCTTGTCCTCTGGTGGGTGACAGCTGGGTCCTCCAGGCCCTGTGGGTGGTCTCAGAGGGTGGCATCAACCAGCTGCCCCCTAACATTCACCATCTGAATCCACTTCCAGTTTACAACTGCTTGAGCCATCATTTTCTGATATTTAAGTACCACATTTTCCCCACTAGGAATCCCAGGTAGTGGGAGATCTTTAGGGATACTCCGTTTGGGCTTTTTTTGTCAGTAGAATGGGGTTAATGATGCTTCAAAGCAGGTTTACCAATGTGCTGCCAAGATTTCCTGACTAGCAGTGGCCTTTTATTTAACCCATCAGCATCAAACTGTCTTTCATTCCATCACCATGTATTCTCAGGAGGCCTTGCTGGCAATTCCGTCTTTCTTTTCCACAGTACAATAAAACAATAGTAATAAAAAATATTAAAAAAAGTTCCTTGCTAGTTTATGGTAATTAAAAGCAATAAATATTTCTGCATGCAATACCGTAGACCTTGACTCATTGGTGGGTCAATACTGCTTTCCTGTTGAGGCTGGGTAATAAATCTTTATTCCTTTTTGAATGGAAATAAGGATGGGATTTTATTCATGAATTCTGTGACCCGTTGAAGTGACATTTTCAAAACAAACACTCCAGAAATGAGGAGTTTTCTCTGCAGTGTGGGTTAATCTGCTCTCTTCTCAGCGTGTCTCTTTCATACTGATGATTTGCCCGATGCCTTTTTAATCCCAGCAGCAACTTCGCAGCAAGAAGGGAAGAAAACTGAAATAAAACAAAGTAGCTTGGTGAGAGCTGAGCTGCCTGTGCTGGACAGGATGGTCTGCAAGGGCTGTCTGAAGATGTGACTCTCTGGGCACAGCTGGTGCTGCAGACCCTGGGGCTGGCTCCAGGTGCCAGCCCTGCCACGCTGCTGCTGCCCCAGAGCTGCTGAGCTCCACCAGCCCCTGGCCCTGCCTGCAGGGAGCTGCTCCCAGCCCAAACCCAGTGCAGCTCCTGCTCTGGTCTGCATCACCTGCACCTCCTGTGTCACCTGAGTGCCACAAGGGCTCCACGGGGCAGGGTTGATGAAACAAACTGGGAACGTGAAGGATTCCCACAGAGTCCTGCACAGCACCAGGCAGGCACTGAGATGGGGACTCTGGTGTGTTTTTCTCTCTCTAGGAAGCTGCTCTTTCTTTGGAGGAGCCTGAGCATAACAAAAGCCTCTTCTCCAGCAGAAAGGAGTGATTGTCAGCTGAGCCTCTGCTTCTCATTTTACATGGAGTGACAGGGCAAGAGGGAAAGGTTTGAAACTGCAAGAGGGCAGGGTTACGTGGGATATTGGGAAGAAATTTCTCCCTGAGAGGGAGGTGAGGCCCTGGCACAGGTGCCCAGAGCAGCTGGGGCTGCCCCTGGATCTCTGGCAGTGCCCAAGGCCAGGTTGGATGGGGCCTGGAGCAGCCTGGGATAAAGGAAGGTGTCCCTGCCCAGGGCAGGGAATGGAACAAGACGAGCTTTAAGATCCCTTCTGGTCCCTTCCAAACTGTTCTATGATTCTGTGATTAAACTTTGTTCTCAAATGCCCTTGGGGCCACGTTTGCACACCAGGTTTGGTGTGAAGGCTGTAGCTGCTGTCTGCAGTGGAGTGGCAAGGAGAAAGAAAGAGTTTTCCTCTCTGTGGAGCCCATGCACAGTGACACGCTGAGCAGCAGGTTCCCTTCCCTACTGAACTTGGTTTTTTTCTGAGGTCAGCTCCCTCTGCCATCAGCCAGACATCACAAAGACAAGCAGTTTGGCCCAATCTGCCTGTTTCACAGAACTCAGAGCTCACTGCTGTCTTGGAGAGCTGAGAGCTGCCAGCACGTGCAGCAGCCGCAGGTATCTCCTGCTCACCTCGTCCTGCCCTGGCAGCCTCAGCGCGGGGTTTGCCAGCCCAGGACACGCTCAGGTGTGTGTGGCACAGCCACTGCAGCCAGGTGAGGCTGTGGCAGCTGAGCCAGCCTGGCCCTGCTGTTTTGGAGAAAGCGCCTGACATCCCTGCTTCCCTGAGCAGCCCGAGCAAACCTCCCCTGGCTGAGCTGGCTGGGTGTGGTGCTCCTTGGAACCTGTTCCCATTAAAGAGATGGGCCAAGAGTGTTATAAGTAGATATTAAAAAATTGGGTCCTGAAAATAATAGGAAAGGGACGAGGCTAATAAAATTAATTAATTTAATTAGCAAGCAGTAGAGACAAGGTACAACGCGTTGGACAGCCAACGGAGACACAGCTCTCAAAAGTTGGTCTGCAAAAACTTCTCATTAGGTACAGCTTTTTATATCTTTCTTCTTCTGAAGATCTGCAGTTGATGATTTGTAGGGGAATTCTTCACTTCCCTTCCCTTCTCAGTTGTTCTGGGGAAAATCTCTGTTTCTTGTTAGTTTTATCTCTTGAGGTAACTCCTTTTACATATCAAGGCCGCTTTCTTATTGTGGGGGATTTTGTTTGTATGTTCCCATCTTGCCGGTAGAATTTAGGGTTTTTGATCTCTTAACCTTCCTAACAAATCTTTTCTCTCCCTTCCTGGCCTGGCTGATAAGCTGCATTCCAATGTTAAGTCCCTGCAGTCTGGGTTTTTCTCTCTTTGTCTTTAAACAAAGCTCAGATTCGGTTTCCCGTAATTTTCGTAATTTCTTGTTCTCCTTTGCTCAGAAAATATTTGGGAAGGGGTTTGTGTTTTCTTTCAGGTGACCCTGCATTTCTGTATTGCAGAAATGGTTTTACGATCTCCTGAAGAGACTAATTCTAATACACACTACACAACCCAATTAAAACGGGTAGACAAATGCTAATACACACTAGCCACTAAAACAAGTTCTAATACACACTGAGCAAACTAATGATGGACAGAGTCTATTACAAAGAGGCCTCATCCATCCTCCCTCTCCACAGTCACCCAGGAGGCTCTGCCAGGGGCTGGGAGCAGCTCTGCCATCACCCCACACAGCAAAGTTCTCTCCATCTCGCTGAATATGAAGCCCTTGAGGCCTCACAGAAGGACAAGGGAGGTGTTTTGGCCTCGTGCAGTGGCTGCAGAGCTGCAGGGAGCAGCCAGGCCTCAGCGCTGATGGGACAGGCCTGTTGGCTGCTGGTCCTTATCTGAGCTGACATTTGAAACAAAAGAGACTCGACTGGAACAACACTTCCCCCCCACATTCAGAGCACTGAAGTGGCAGGAGCACTCACCAAGATTAATTTGAGTTATTTTAATTATGATTCTCTCCTGTCTTTCCCTTTTCCCTCCTCCTCTCTCACATACGCTGTCTGGACAGGGAACTGCAGGTTTTCTTCCACTTAGGATTAATTAAAAAGGAAAAGTCAATAAGTTTCTCAGCAATTACTGTCTTTTCCATCTGGTCATTTAAGACAGTAAGGGGCTCAGAAATTGAATTTCAAGACAAGAAAATCATGTCTCATGGATCCTAGCACAAGGATCTCAGAGGGAGGAATATCTGCATTTTCTTCAGCCTGCTACGACATCGGGGAGAGAGCAAAAAGGAACCAGGTGGGAGACTGGAGGTGATAATGACAAACTTTTGACTGCCCTGGGTTTTACTGATGTTTCCTTTACCAGATAAAATGACTGGATGTTATCACAACTCTAATCCAAAACCCCATCCACAGTCTCTATAAGTCAATGGGAATCTTTCTACTGGCATCAGGGATCTTTGGGTCAGACTTCACCTGATGCCTGCAAGTGCAAGAAGCTTCAAACAGCTTGTTTCAGCTGTAAGGGGCAGCTGCTTCCCAGATTTCTACTGTGAATCTCAGCTCCTGCTCCTTTGTTTTGAGACTATAAGGACGGTTAAACACACCACAGGTTTTAATTTCTTGTTTCTTGGAATATATCAGAGCTGGTATGGAGAAAAGGTGCAAATCCAGAAGGTAGGGAAAGGAATTAAATAAGCAGAGGCCTAAAGAGAGTGATAGAGGAGGGAAAAATCAGAAAAGAAAAGAAGCAGACACCACACTTGGTTTTATTTTGCAGTGGAGCTACACCCTAGAGCAGTGAGTGCAGATTCATCCCCCTCCTTTCAGTTTAAACTCAGCAGAAGCAGAACTTCAGCTTTGTTTCCACATTCCCGTGGAGTTGTTTTCCACAAGTATTTCTTGGAATGAAAAAGCAGAAAAATGAGAAAAAAACCCCAACCTCCCAAAGGCTGTGCGTGTTCTTTTGCTAACAAACCCAGTTTGCCCCAGAGGCCCTGCTGGGTGTGAGCGATGCTCCCTGCAGCTTTGTTTAGGAAAGTTCCATTTGCTTCTCCCTCAGCGAAGCCATTAACAGCCTTTTCCCAGAAGTGTAGAGTCTCCTTTTGTTTACCTGAAATTGCTGGGCATCAAAATAAATCTACATTCAACGAGTAAATAAATAAATGAATAGATAAAAAGGGGAGAATCAGAGAGAGTTCTACTGGGGGGAAAAAAAAAATTACAATCCCAGAGAAATAAAGCCAAAAGCTGAGAGGCTGGGTGCTTCACACAGTGCTCTCTGCAGCTCCTGGCCCGTGTGAGCCTGGCTCCCAGCAAGACTGATTACACTGTCACCACAAACAGCGTGTAAAAAATTGTGCCTCATTTTATTAGCTGGAAAACACTGTTTAATGCTGCTGGAGCTGCAGCTCAGGGTAAACGATGGAAAACTGTCGGGGCCAGTGATGACATCATTTCTCCAGGAGTTTGATCCACAAAGGGCTGTGGCTGTCAGAGTTTATTGTCACTTTTATCCCTCCTGCCTTCCACAAGTCCCATCCTCAGGGAATTCCAGAGCTGTGGGGCCCTTCTGAGCCAGGGGGACTCCTGGATGGTAGGAGGCAGCACCAGCCCTGGTCAGTTGTGAATGTGATTTTCTGAGCCTGAGAGTTTTCAGCCTGGCAGGGGCTGATCTGTTCCCAAGGGAAAATCTTTTGGGAAACTTCTCTTTCAAGGAGTGTTTTTTGTAAACAGGTTTTGGTTCTCAAAACAATGTCACACACATGTTCTGAATGTGGTTTTCTCTTGTTCCACCAATGGCACCAGAGAGGTGCTTCCTTTGTCCAGTCACGTTAACCTGGATTAGAACACCTGATAAAAAGGGTTGCAGACCCCAAATAAAGGCTTCTGCCTCGCTGGGATCAAACTTCACTGCTGTGATTTGAATCCACTCTGCTATTTTGTGTCCACTAGTGGCAGTTAGGGGTTTTCCTCATGGCACAGCAAATCCCCAGGGGTGCCACTGAGAACTGGGATTGATCCTCACCAGGTAAGAGCAGCAGTGATGGTTAAAAGCTCTCCCTGCACTCTGCCACTGTGGAATGTGGAGGAGCCCAACCTTCCCTGAGCTGCATCTTTCAACTCAAGGATCCTGGAACCCTCCTCTGCAGCTGGAAGGGGTGTCAGGTGGATCTGTGCTCACTGATATTTCATTTCCACCCATTAGATTTGCCTATCATTTTAGATTAGATTAAATTTTAAAATAAATTTATTTATTTAAAATTTTAAAAGAAATTATATTATTTAGATTAGATTAAATTTTAAAATCTAAATTATAAATTTAGATTTCCACCCATTAGAGTGCCTATAATTTTAGTATCCTACTTCTCATGATTTCTAGGTGTAGCAGTAGAGCAAGGGATGGAAAGGAGACCTGAGGAGTGAGATGTGACAGCACTGGAAGCAATTTCCCAATTCCTGTGGGGCCATGTACCCCAGAGCAGCAGATCTGGGCTGAAGGCACAGCAGCCACAGGGGGAAGGCTGTCTGCTCAGTTCAGTGATTCACAAGGGCTGTTTCTCTCTGGGAAAGGTTGCAGGGTGAGTCCTCCACTGGAGATGGGTAAATCTCTGCATTTGCCAATCCACAGCACTCAATGAACACGCATTTTCAGCTGAGTTCAGTGGAAAAATGTGACTCACTGCTGGTTTTCTGTCTATAGAGCTGGAGTATTGAGCGTCCTGACAGATATCCAATGATTCATCTCAAAAATCCAGGCTCCCTCTCCTCCTGTAAGTTGGCCATTTGCTAATTGCAAAATTCCCAACTGCTCCTCATTGCTAAAATGTCTATTTATGAATGTCTTCAGAGAATAGCAGTCAAGGCTGCTGAGCTCTTCACAAACAGTTCATTGAAAATATCCAACATTCCAAGTCTGAACTCCAGGCTCTGTGGAGGGTTACATGAGCTGTATTGTGTTATTTCTGATCCCTGGCTGGGCAAGTTGTGTAACTAATCACATCAGACCCAGCATCCATTTTGAACTGCATGTTCATGTGTGTAATTTGGAATATGCTTTTGGAAAATATTAAGCTATTTGAGTTCCAAATTGACTTTTGATGAGTATTCGCACTGGTAAAGCTCATTTGCTGGAATATTTGTGGAAAGCAGCCATAGAAACAGACCAGGAGATTCAAAGCAAATTTGTTCAGGACTTCAAATGAATATACACAGACATCTTTCTGCAGTGTTCACTCCCTATTAGTCGTGTTGCAGTAATACCTGCACTACACACTTACAACTGAGTTACCCTTCCCACTGCAAGGCTGGGCCGGGAGATTTATTAGCTCAGTACTTCCAGAATGGATTTGACTGAGATTTTTAATACCAAGTTCCCAGCTTGGAGGGACACTTTTTAATTCCATCCCCTCATGCCCCCTCCCCCTTCCCTCTGCTATCCATTACAATAATTTAAGCAATTGATCACTTCTGTAGCTCAAAAGCCTGGGCACAGAAGAAAGGGAGAGGGAAGTGGTGGTTGGGGGGACAGTGAGGGGATTTTAAACACTGAAGCAGAGAAACTCCAATTTCTCCCTGAGTTGACTTTCTCCTGCTCAGTGAGAATGCCCAGGTGTGTGAGTAATCAGAGAAAATGCTCCAGAGGTAAAAATTAAAGGACAATATGTGAAATCTCATTTACAAGTGGGAAGCAAATGAGGCAGGATCCAAGTGCTATATGGGCAAGCAGGCTCTAAATCAGCATTTATAGCAGCAACTTGGCAGGTGGGTTTTACCTCTCACCAAGCTTTCTCTGTGTTAGTCAACAGGCCAAAATGTGTCCTTTGTTACATTCAAACAACTCTCAGCTAAATGTTCTGAATTTAAGGAATTTAGCAGGCACAGCCATGAACAGAATGTGTCTCAAGGAGAGCCGGCAGGGAAATTTCACTTCTCAGGAATCTTGCCTGAAACAAAACCTCTCCAAAAGGGTCTCATTTACAGAACCCCCATGTCCTGTAAACCTGAATATCAAAACATCCTCCCAGGAAGGTGCCATCCAGTCCTGCTCTCTCTGGAATTGGCTGCTGAGTTGCTCCACAGCTTCCAGTTTTCTCCAGTCCCTTCTGCTCTGCCCCATCCCCAGCATTTCCTCCATGCCTGCATTTTCCACATCCACTTTGCACTTGGTGCAAGCTGACTGGCACCAGGGATTTTTGTGGGGTCAGAGGCCAGTGGTTCAGCTCACCAAAATCCAGGGCAGGAGCAGAGCCCTGGGGCTGCCATTTCTGTAGCAGGTGAGTCTGCTGGCACACACTGACCATGCCAAGCCTGACCACTGGCTTTGTCCCTTGGCTTTTCCCAGTGTCTCTCGAGGCTCCAGCAATCTCTTGCACACTGTCAGAGTCCCAGGCTAAGTCTCTTGAGCTCACAGAAGAGGAGCTGGGTTTTTCAGGACGCAGGTTCACCCTAAGCACTGATTGAGCCATGTTCTAACAGAACACCTGCCCTACAAGCACAGACCAGGCTGTCACAGCACATCAGCACGTGGAGGGGCACAGTGCTGGGGCAGGGATCCCCCAGGATCACTGGGGGAAATCACAGTTCTTACCCACACAAAGGCAGCTTTGCATTTTCTGTTTGCAAACTCCACTGCACCCTGCAAGAGTTATTTCCATCCTCCTCTAGAATGGAGAGACAGAGGCATTGAAAAGTTAAATCATGCACGTGAAGAAGGGAACAGAGTTTTACCACCAGTCCATTCTTACAGGAAGGTAGAAGTTAAAAGAGACCAAGCTCAGCAAGAGCCCTGCCCCATTCTCCTTGATTGCTGGCACAGTGAGGAAAAGTCCCTACCACCCACATTCCCAAATATCTGTTTTGAAACAAAATTAAACCTTATAGCAGAAAATACATTTCAAAAGTCAAGTTGCTTTTTCTTCCTGTAAGAATCCTCCCTTTCATCGAAGGGGGCAGGAGACAGATCCCAATGACTCTGCCGAGTACCTCTGACCCCTTTTCTCCCGTGTGGGCAGATTGAACAAGGAGACTTGGCCACAAGAGCTAGCCTGTGTCTGCCAGGGAATGGGTTGGGTGCAGCTGGACATCTACAGGGTTTTCTCTGAGATTTCTCTTCCCTCTCTGGCATTTTCTGCAATTACCCCTTATGCCTGACCTAATGTGGCTGGGGCATTATTTGGTTTTGGTGGTTTTTTTTTAATCTGCTCACACTGGATAAAATCCACAAAAGCTCTTACTCAGTTAATAGAAGAGAAAAACAACACAGGGATGGAGAAGGGCTTAAACACCTCTGCTTTGCAGGAAATATTTACCAAACATGCTTCTCTAGGTAGGTTTTGAGCTGTGGCTCTTCCATGGGCACAGCCCTGCAGATCCCAATGGCTCTCCAAACCACAAGAAAGAGAATCTGAGCTTGGGTGATCACAGGGCTCTTTGTAATGCAGAGATTGGTCGAGGGGCTCAGCTCTTCCTGGCATGGATTAGCTCATGGGTTTGTTGTTTGTGTGTGAAACTCCCCCTCTCCCCTGCCCTCTTTGATATGTGCTGCTGTAGCCAGGTGTGTCCTGAGGCCAGCAAAGCTAAAGGAGGAAGGGTTTGCTCTGGCATGAAGCCTCGGCCACATTTGGTCCCAAAAATTACATTTTTTTCAGTTTTTCACGAGCCTGTGGGGTGTGCTTGGCTCTCAGAAGCTACATTTGGTCAGGCTGAGTTACTGCTCAGAAGGAAAGGCTCTGGGCTGGAGGAGGGATGTTTTCTGCAGAGCTGGCCCAGGAGAGAGAAAGGGGCAGTGGGAATGGGGGCAGCCCAGAGCTTTCCTTTCAGCTCCCTCTTCTCCTTGTCTGCAAAGCCAAGGAAGGGACTTGCCACTGTTGCAGTGACAGGAAACCTCCCCAGGGACACTGGCAGCTCAAAGCACTATCCACTATCACTATGTCAAATATGATCCAGATGTTTAACATCCTTTACCACCACTTCCAGGGCTGGAATACTTTGGGGTGACTCGAGCAAAGGCTGCACATCTGAGCAAGGGATGAAACCACAGCTGGGATTACACCACCCCCGAGGCCTCATAGCTTCTAGGCCTGCAGTTCACAATGTTCTACCTAAATATTCAAAAATACACCTACAAGTATTCCCATTGCTGCAGCTTTCTCTGTGAGCAAATAACTCGGGAATCAAGGTCTAAGGGGACAGAAATATGTTGCAAAATGACACCACTTGTAATAGAGTTTTTATGCTCTTTGCTTCTGAAAAAATATGCATTCAGAAGAGTTCAGTGGATGGGAATTACGTGGGCAATGCCCATGGTTAGCTGGATAATGGTGATCCCGGTGCAGGGCTGGAACGTGGAGCCTGCAGCTCCTGGAAGCAGGCATTGTGGTTTTGTTCCATGCTTAGACATTCCCAGCACAAGAGGTCCTGCTCCAGGACTGAGGGTCCCTCTGTCTTCCTGGAGTACAGATCAGTGGTGGGAAGAAGGTCTTTAGTATTCAATTGTAAGCTGAACTTACAGTTCAACTTGTAAGTGCCCCAGTTTTGAACATGGAATGCAATTAGCATAATATTACAAACCAGCAAAATGATAATTTTGTCAGTGAAAATGCGATTTTGTATGATAGGTGGATTTTTCACCTTAAAGCCAAGAAAAAAAGAAAATATTCCTTCCTCTTCTTTTATTTTCTTTCTTTTTCTCACTTTTTTTTTTTTTTTAAATTTAACTTAGGTAAATTAAGAGGATCTGACCTACACTTCTTTTAATCTTAAATTAATGGCATGGATGAGTCACCAGATTGTTATTAAAATGAGAGAGCTGCATGGCTGACCATGCTAATAACGCTCCCTTCAAAGCTCAGCTGCCTTTAAGGTGCACCTGAGAGAACAGGCACAGGCATTGAGCAGCTGGGGAAGTCAGGAGTGCAGATTTGAAACATCCCTGCCTCACCTCGGAGTCTGGGGGACAGGGACGTGTTCCCATCCTTCTCCTCCTCCTCCAGTGAGGGGATAACCAGGACCTGTCCCTCAGCTGGTTTTGCTGCCTGTTTTTGTGGCAAGCTTTTACATTTCTTGCTGGCATCTGTTCAGTGTGAGACTTTTAGAGCCCAGACCTCCACCACAAGAATTAGGTGTTATTTGGTTTTATATCTGGGCTTGTCTGTGGTAGTTTCGTGTCTCTTCGTGGGTTGGTCATGTGAGGGAAGGGTGGAACAGAATTTTGAGTCCTTCAAGCATCTCTTTGGTGAGGAAGAGAGGGGACATCTCATTGTCTTCCATCCTCTTCCTCCTGGGTTTCCTGCTCCAAGTGTTGGTCTGGTGTCCTGTAACCCTCCTGTGTGGGTTCTTGTGCCCAATCTCACCCAGGTCCTGCTTTTCTGGCTGAAGGGCTGGAACTGCTCTTCTCAGACAGGAATAGGAGCTGTTCCAGGAACATCTCCCCTCTCCTCACCCATACTGAGGTGGCAGCAGGAAGGGATTGCCTGGGACACCTTTTGGTCCCTGAATTAGGAATACATGCCACATAAATGAGGCTTTAGCATTGCCCTTTGGAGAAGGATGTGTCTGCTTTTGATGAAATCTCCCAAAACCAAACAGGAAAATCTTTTTTGTAACCTTTTTCTGCACCCTCTCTGTGCACTTGTTCCCTCATGGCTTTAGCTTTGCAAAAGAGTCACCAAAGCACCACCAAAGCATCCGTAAACCTGGATGCTTAATAGCCCCCAGGCTGATCATTTACCACACAACTAATTATAAACTTTTCAAGGCTCCCATTTGTGCCCTTTCCCTCCCCTGTCTCCTTTCCATTTCCTGTGTCCAGGGCCTTGAAATCCTTGGGCTTGACATGGTAATTGATGGCTTCTGGCTGTACAAACATAAAACCTGGAATCTAAATAGAGCCAGATGGAGCTTGTGTTGTGTTGTGTGTTTTTCTTAAATAAGGGAAAGATTTATAAATTGATGAAATTTATTGTTAATAAGAGAACATTGGCCCTTATAGTAGTCTATTGTAATTGAAAACCAGCCAGGAGTAGTCTGCTCTTGGGTCATATTAGTGCTTTGTTTTCCATTTGCTGCTCTCCTGAAGAGTTCACAGAGATCCTTTGTGTCTCCTGTCCCTGGCTGGGCTCTGTGTGTCGCATTCACTGCAAGCTGCTGAGCTCACAAATACCAGCCTTTTGCAGCCAGAATTACTGTTCTGGGTAAGTCTGATCTAAACTAAATGAGGCCAAAACCCTCTGGTGAAAGAAGGTCAAAACCTGGCCTGGAAATTTCAGTAGTGCTTGAAACTATCAGGTGCTGGGGGACAGGGAGCACTTTTGGGGATGCCAGTGGTAAGGTGGGAGTTCTGGGAGCTTCAGGCACCCGCAGTTGGAGATGATTCACCCTTAGCAATAAGAGACACCACATCCACCCTGCTTTCCTGAGGCTTGCTCACATCTCATGCTCAGGTTTCAGGGTTCAGTGGGGTGGGAACAGGTTGGTCATTATCTGTGTGTTTAGGTTTATCACCAGAATTAGCAGTGTATTTCCCTGGGGATATTACCAGGAAAACTGATCATGTCTGCAGAGGAAATGTTTCACAGCTGCATTTCTCCTTGGTTTTCACTCTATCAGTCTCTGCACAGAGATTCCCTCAGTAGCACCTTCAGCTCCTTGGAGGCCTTAAAGAAAGATAGATGCTGTCTGAGCCTCCTTATGCTTCAGTTCTTGGCATTGTGTTGTTTGGTTTTTTGTTTGATTGCTTGTTTTCCTATTTGTTAAACCTTAGAATTAGTATCAATTTAATTTTGTGTCTCTAGGTAGCTTTTATCATTTCAGGTTTGTAGTTCTGGGTATCTAGAAAATGAGAGGTCTGGAATCTACAGGATCTCATTTTTGTTCCTTCTCCAATTTCTAAATATCATTTAGGAGCTTAATAAGCTTTTCTGTGCCTCAGTGTCTTTATCAAGACCAAAGTAACATTGACTTGGGAAAGTGCTCAGAGATCTGAGGATGGCTCCAATATCCAGGGCAGGAGGGGAATGTTCCTCTCTGGCCCTGGTTCTTTGAGAAGCTTGATTTGATGCAACAGAGTAAAGGACTTGGAGGAGCAGGCTCAGTGCACAGCAGGGGCAGGCTCTCAGCCTCAGGTGTCACAGAATTCAGCCCTCACCTCCCCATGGTTCTGGTTCTCTCTGGCTCACGAGCAATTGCTTTTCACAGCTGTGCCTGTGACATCCTTTGTCCTGCTGGCCAAAGCCATGGCCAGAGGTCAGGGTCTGTTCCTTGCTGATTGTCCCAATTAACTCTTGCATCTGGGGAGAGTTCCCAAAGCTGATTGTCCCAAAGTGGTTCTCTGCTTCCCAGAGGAGCTGTGAGACACAGAGTAACGAAGACAGACCCAGCAGTCCTGCTGCTGTGTGCCACAGAGACCTACCTGAACCTGGAGAGGGCACAGAGCTTGAACCACTCTGAGCTCTCTGAAACCAAAAGTCTCTCAGACATATCTTAACAATTTGCCCTTGGAATCAGCTGTTGTCAAGCTCACCATGTCCTAAGGGCACTTTCCACTTAAAGCTTCCTCCTGCTCTCTCCAATACCAAGGTGGCTTCAGCCTGCAGGCAGCTCTTGCTCCAAACAAGGACAGGGAAAATCCCCTCGAAAGGCAAGGGCAAAACCCAGGGCTTCAGGAAGGAAGAGTTCATAAAGAAAGGTCTCACTGAGGATGTATCTCACCCAGTTAACAACCACTGCCCCAGCACTTGTCCCAACACCAACCCCCAGCCAGCACCCCTGTGAAAAAGGGAGAGTTTAATGCAGAGGAAGCCCAGGCTCTCAGGGCAGGGCCAGTGGGACAAATGCACCCACCTGGTCCTGAGAACTGTGTTCTGTGCAATCTCAGACAGCTCCTACAGACTCTGGCTCTCCTCAGCTGAAGGCTTCCTTGGCTCCCCTCCGCTGCCATCATTTTGTCCTGCTTGCTTTGGATGGGATGCCCATGGGAATTGGGAAAAGCCTGTCAGGCTCCTGGTGTTCTTTTGCTCACTGCACAATTAAGCCCACCGTAAATTCTGCCCTAAAAATTCTTTATAGAGTCCACCTGTTCACAGCAAATAAATCAAATGTTCTAAATTAAATCCTGTAACAGCTGAGTGGCAGAGGGTAGGATGTCTGGATTTATTCAGGAGACTGGAAGACTGTAATTTTCTAAGTCAACACTCTGACCCTGCTTTACTCATTTGCTGTTCACGATGAAAGTGGATCTCTCCCTATATTTTTGTCTGGTTGTTTCTTCTCTCTGAAATAGCTGTAATAAGCATGTCCCTGAGAAAGGGGTACTGGGGAGGAGGCACAGAGGGCTGTCATCCAAAGGACAGAATTAAATCAGGAGGTATCTGATCATGCTGGCTCCTGTTTTCACACAGCCTTCTGCTTATATTTTGCCTGCATTAACTTTTCGCAGGAAAGCTAAAGTGCCAGGCAAAGGCCTCGTTAGACACACATCTTGGGGAGCTCTGATGTGCCATTAATTAAGCTCTTTCACTGCTTCTTTCCTGCTGGTTTCAAGGACCAGCCTGTGTGCCTTAACTCTTTTCTTCTCTTTCATTTCCCTCTCTCCTCTGAAAAGAGCAGTGGAAGGCTCCTTTGCAGATGGGCATGGGATGCTGTAGTGCCCTCTAAGTGAACTCTCAAGTCTTCTCTAGCACAGGGAGAGCCCTTGCCAAGTTTCTCAGACACTGGCTCAGAGAGCTGCTCTCTGTAGATGGATTTGCTGGGCAAAGTCAGGCTTTGACAAAGAAGGAGCTGATGCCAGCACATCCTGGCACAGCAGCGTGGGGATGGCAGCGTCCCCCTGCCATTGCCCTTCGGCTGATGGCGCCGGGAGCCTCGCCGTGGCAGGGCTGTGCTGTCAGTGTGATTGATTCACCCAGCTGAAGATTCTAACAGCAATGCACAGTGTTTGGCTCCAGGCCTTGCTTTCCTTTAATTTTATTATTTTGCTCCCTCTGTTGTCCCCTTTGGCAGAGTTTAGGGGTTATTTAAAGTGTGTTTGCAGAAACATGGGGTGCTCTGGCTGGCTGAGCCATTCCCTGTCATCCCTACCCTCCATCCTACAAAACCATATTAGCAAGTCAAGTTCCAGCTGGTCCCTTCTATGACCCCACTAACACTGTTATATTCAGAAAAGGCATCTTCCCTCTAATCATGCCACAGACATTAATATAAACATATAAATAAACACTTCAATACTAAATATATCTGTGCTAGATATCGTTTATTCAAAGTGTTGAACAGTCAGGGCTAAACCTAAATTCTGAAGGGATATTTTCATGTCTATTTGTTGATTAGAAAATAAGGAAATGTAACACTATATATCTCCTTGGCTAAGAAGCCGTGAGATAGGGATGATATTCATATTTGGAACTTTTTCTTCCTTTGGCAGCTCAATCTTCTTTTCATACATCTTGGAGGAAAATTTGGTGCCACTTTTCGCTGAGTCCATTGTCCACTTGGCTCTTAATGTCCCACTTTTCCCCTACAACTTAAATCCTAAGCATGGAAGGCTTTAGCACAGAGTCCTATTCTGTATCCCTGACTTGTCTCATCCCTTGTAGCTCTCTGCTCATCCCTCAGCCCGTGCCTGTGCTGAGGTTGGTCTGTAGATCCAGCTGGGTGGTGCTGGGATGCCAAAGCCCCACACCTTCCCTAGCTGCTATTGTGATTTCTGCTCCAGCCTTTAGCAAGGCTGTTGTGAGTGAAATTCAGCATCAGAGCGGCGGAGGACTAAGAGACAGAGTTCAGTATCTGACATCTTGGAGGCTTTTTAATTCAGCTCCTTCCCTCAAGAAATCTGTGTAAGAATGCTGTGGGGGTACAGAGAGCCCACCTTTTATCTCCAGCAAAGGGAACAACCAATAATAAACACAGAATTAACATGAACTGAAAAACCTGAAAACATGAACTGAAAAACCTGCTGCACAGGCGGCTTTTTTGCCTCCCCACACCTGTGAAGGAGGCTGGCCAAGGCTTCTCTCCCTAAGGATGGCAGAACTGTACCCTAAATGGTCTCTTCCCTGCAGGGAGGGGTGTACTGGTGCCTGTCTCGCTGTCCCCACAGGTCTGCAGGCAGGGAAGCCGTGCCAGGGAGGATGTGAGAGCCAGGAGTGAGGTCCCTGTGCTGGCTCCTCCTGCCCTGCCCTGTCCCGGGGTCTGGGCCAGGCTGAGCTGGGTGTGAGAGCTGCAGCCCAGCTCTGCTGGTGACACAGGGAAGGTGACAGCTCAGCGGGGGCACTTCTCACTCAAGGCAGCTCCTCTCCACTCTCTGCCTGCTGTAATTAATATCCTTTCCCCTGCAGGCTGTGAGTCTCTGACAGGCTTTATTTTTAACTCCACTTAATGATAGAGTATTAAGACAAAATGCAACTTGTGTGAGCTGCAGGCCTTGGGGAGGAGAGAGGGTCTTGTGCTGGTGCTGAGGAAGCTCCTGTCTGCAGGGATGTGTGAGGCACAGGGAGCTCAGCGTGCAGGGATCTGGGACTGCTCTGCCTGTGGAGACTCCCTGACACACCCAGAGGATGCTCCGGACGCGCCTGATCCTGCTCAGCAAACCTGTGGGGTTTTGGTAAAAATGGGAATAATTCTGCCAGCATCCTCAGAGGGAGGCAGCGGGCAAATACTGTCAGGAGACAGACTGAGGTTTGGGATATCAAGCTTCCAGAAGTGGATGAGGGAAGTGAAGGAGAGCAGAGGGAATGATTTGAACTTTTCTGCATATCAGCAAGAACTGGAGTAAAAAGAGACAAAAAATCACTTCCTGTTGTTTGCAAGGCAGGACAAATTCAGGGAGTGGTTGGAGTCATCCCAGAGCAGGCAGATAAAAGATTGATTCTAACCTAAATGTTTGCCACAGCTTATATATCCCTCATCTATAGATTAAAAATAAGGAAGAACAGCATATGGAATAAAAATGTGGAAAGTACAAAATAAGAGAATGTTCTTTCTGGAAATAAAAATTCTGGGCATTCTCCATATAATATTTTAAGATCTAGAAAGCTAGTAATATGAGGAGAAGAACTTCCTTATGCTTTTTCTTCTCACAGTAAGGGAAGAAGTGAAAAAAATCCTGCAAAACTGCTAGACATTGACTGTTATTGCCTCCAAAGTTATCAAAAGTTAGATTTTAAACACCCCAGACTGCTTTTTTCGACTGTCCCTTAGAAATGGTGAAGATGATAAAGGCTTGTTTTGTTTCACACCAGCTGGTCTTCCCTCATGCCAATTTTTCAGGAATTGCTTTTAAAGCAAAATTTAAGGTCAAACTTAAAATTTCTAGGTTGGAAAAAGGACAATATGGAAAACTTTGGTGGAAGTTCTCTCTCCTTTGCTGCTTGTGACTGTGAGCATGTGCAGTTAAGGGCTGGAGGCTTGTGGAGCTGAAAATAAAATTCCTTTTCCTTGGGCAAGAAACAGCTCATCCATTGAAGAGCTCTGCACTTCCCAGGCTAACAACACTGCCTCTGAGATGAAGTTGGTATGAGATTTCCCCCAGTAAATGTCAAGATTTTTCTCTATTCTCCCTTTCCTGAAGGAAGTGTGGCAGGGTGAATTTCAGAGGAAATGTTTTGTTAGGAATTCTCTGAGCCTCTTGCTTTCACTGATACCAATATAGCATTTTGTTGAGAGCATTGCCAGGCAGTGTTTTGAGGGAGTGACACCAAAACTTAGTGCCAATGAGCAATGAAATGAAATGAAGCCTCAAATCTGACTCTTATTGCAGCTTTATTTACAGTGGAATCTTGGACTCTACAGCTGCAACATCCTCAGTCTAATGGTGACCCTTCCCTGGAGCTGAAATCCTGCAGGATTCAATAAATGCAGACTTTCCCCTTTGTGAAAGTGTCTTCTTTTACTGAAGAGGAATCAGGACCTCTCAGTTGTGACTTTTAGTAATTGTAGTGACTTTTCTCCAGTATTTTTCCCTCCTGGTTTGAATGCTGCAAGTAAAACCTCACCAGTGGGCTGTGCTGAGAGCGAGCAGGTCACCAGCTTATTTCACCTCATGTGCATCTCTCAGCCACACATCCTCAGTGGTCTCTTTAGGTGATCTCCTTGGTACCTCTGTCCTGCTTTGAGATCCTCTGTCCATCCCTCAGTGGAGGAGAAGCTCTCCCATCCTCAGCACCACTGGCTCTGCCGATGGATTCCAGGCCACTGCGCACAATAATTGCTGCTCGAGATTACTGATGACACAAATGTTGACATTCTGTTGGCATAACTTGCAATAATGTATGCAGATTGCATCTTTCTAGTGCCTTAATTATTACTTCTCTGCAAGAAATAGTCAGGTTACCCTCTGCTCTGATCTGAAGGAGATAATTCCCCTTCAGAAGCCCGGCTGTTTAGAGAGAGGGGAAGAGCAAAATAGACCGAGATGCCACAGCACAGTTTTCCCTCTACATGGGACGTGCCTGAAGCTCAGCCTTGGCTAAGTTTTCTTCCTCACTGTGGGAGTGGGGAGGTCTCTCTCAAGGTGAAACTATCCCTGGAAAAACAGAGGAGTGCTGCATTTAATGAGCCAAGACAGATGTCCTGTTCAACGCCCAGCAGCAGGCAGGGAAGTGTTTAGTATTTCGTATCTGTAGTGTGGTGGTGTCTAGAGGCCAGAGCCAAGGTTGAGGCCTTGTTGGGCTAGGCCATGTATAAAACACCTAGTTAGATAAAATTCCTGACCCATGGAGTCTGAGCTATAAATTAAACAGGAGGCTGAGCGAGGAGAGAGGGAAAAGAGATCCAGTCATGAAACAGAGATCAATGTGAGAGCCAGCAACAGAAATCCAGTATATTTGACACCACCTTCCCCTTATGCTTTGCATTTCTGTCTAGAAGAATCCTGGGAAAGCTGAGAAATTACACAGAAATACTGTATTCAGACAACTGAGAAAAGCAGCAAGGAGCTCTAGAAGCCTGGCTGGGAAAAGAAACACAAGGCTCAGATTCTGTAACAAGTTCAATATTATTGTTTTATTTTTATAAACTCACACATACCTGGAGACATTCAGAATAGAGAATGAGACACAAGAAAATATCTTGTAAAATATTTTGTTGGAGAATACAGCTGCACAGCAACAGGGAATGCAGTCCTGGAGCTCTGGAAATAAAATCACTAAAGACTCATGTTTTACACATGGGAAAGGTGACTGCTCTGTGTCTTTGCAAGGGAGGGCAGAAGGCACAGCTTTGATGTGGAGACAGTAATTTTTGTCCCTCATCAAAGCTCCTCTGTATCTCTGACTTAGCAAAGGTTTAGTCTGCCCCGCCAGATTGGCCATTTATATCAACTCATTTATTCTGATATCCCGCAGGAGGATACAAGGGTCTGGAGAAATCGTGTCAGACAGTCATTCACCTGTACCTGGCTCCTAAATATTGCATTAGATATGTAGCCAGGTGTACATATCTCACTTTGGAGAAGATTAAAAAAAGGTTTTCAGGCCTGCCTGACTGAGCTGAGACCTCATTCTCTGGCTTACCTGGCAATCGATGCTTCCATTTCATGGGGAAATAAATAACCTTTACAAAAATGAGAGCCTGGTGGACTTCTTCTCTCAAAAAGCACCCTGAGGCACTGAGCTGTGGATGTCACCCAAATGCTGGGTGCCTTTCCCTGAGCTGCCTTTTTGGTTTCACTAATTGTGCCCATGTTCTTGCACTGCCTGATGGAAAATGAATGGATCTGCTAAGGTTAATCTGAAAGGGCTTGTGAGAAACAGGTCTCCTGAGATAATTGGTGGAGAATAATTGACATAATTTCTAGTGTTCTCTTTCTTTAAGTCCTTTCTGGTCAGGAGGGATCGATTTTCCAGGATTTAGATAAAAATGGACACCCTCCCCAAAATAATTTTCTATTATTGTCCCAGAAACCAATTAACACAAGCAACTGTGACCATTTGTTCCTCCTGGGAACTATCTGAGTGAAAACCTCAGAGTATATTTAAGTAATAGACCTAGATACTATAGTTATCAACTTCTCCAGCAATTTTAGGCACAATAAAGGAATAATAAATCAGGTTTTGGAGGGCTTGAACTCTGACTTTTCCAAATAATATTGACAGAAGTTTTAGAACAGATAGATTTGTTAGATCTGATTAGGTCTAAGAGATCTTGGTGGCACTGCTCCAGCTGCTCAGCCACAGCTGCAGGGTTGTAGAGCATCCCTCAGTGTCCATATTTTGTGTGCTGGATTGGAGTCAGCAGCCAAAAAGTAGAAATTAAGTTCAATGGGATTGTGTTGTGGTATTTTACCCCTTTTGTTTGGAACTAAAGCCAAACTGGCAGGACATGAACCAATTTCATTCTGCCTTATTCAATAAATGCACAAGCTCCTGACTAAAGGCTGTGTACACATATTTATACCTGTGAGAGCAGTTTTGGGCTTGAACTTTCTTCTCTGAGGGAGTGTGACTAACCCTTGGGCCAAGACTTCATTTGCATTTTCCAGGAATACTTTACACTTCCTCATGGATTTGGGAAATTCTGCATACAAATCGACTTCTCCTCCTTTGTCCCTCTTCAGCTTTCCCCATAAAAACATTTTTCTCTGCTTTCCCCTTAAAAACATTCTTCTCCCAAATCTTCTCAGCAAATCGCCTTTCTTTGCCTCCTGTCTCAGCCAGACAGGGACAAGAGTGGTGGATCCTGATCCTTCCACACTGGGTCCCTCCCACGGGACCTGCCCCATCTCTTCCTGCAGCTGCCTCCTTATTTGCAGGGGGAAATGAGGCACGAGGGGTCACCCTGTGGGTGAGCTGTGTCCCCTCCAGGGCTAAAACACAGCTGAAGAGACAGGAAAGGATGGAGTGGATAAAAGGGCAGGAGAAGGGTGCAAAGCCAGGGGAGGAGCAAAAAGCAGCGACGAGAGCCTCAGTGCAGTGGTCAAATCCTGCTCGTATTTCCAAGCAGAGCCTTGAGCAGCTGCAAGTGCTCCAGAGGGGAACTGGCCCCTTCCCCTTTTTCCTGGCCCCTCCCTGCCAGCACTGGGGCCAAGAACAGCAGCACCATGCCAGCCTGTGCCCAGAAAGATGCCTTGTCCCCACTCCTGCCTGTCCCCATCCCTTCCCACCCTCCCAGCTCTCCCCTCCGATGTAACACAGCCCAGGTTTGTTTAGTCAACTTCGAGTGTGATGTGGTGCCTTGGCCAAAACCCTCCATGAAAATCCTGTTAATTTGTTTGATGAGCTGCCTCCAGCTGCAGACAGACGAATAAAGGCTGATTGGCTCCTTTGCTTATGCTCTCCCTGACAAACCCAGCCAGCTCCGTGCCTCGGCTCCGTCGCCAGCCGGGCTCGGAGCAGGGTGGATGTGTGGGAAGACAGGGAGAGCAGGAGGCAGGGGGAGATGTGTCTAATGGCATCATTTCCATCTCACAATAGCTAATCCTGCCTAAATCAATGAAGCCCTGGCATCCTAATGAAATTGGGTTGGAACATGTTCAGTTTATGATGAGCTTTTTAACCTCGGCTTCTTATTTAGCCTGGTGCAGGGTTGAAGTGGGAAAAAATGTGGCGTTTTCCTCCCCGGCTCATCTTTCATCAGCAGAGTGGAAATGGTGGAGTTAGATGCTAATCTGCTGGTTGGATTTAAAAATAATCTCTGTGTTTAGCTCTTCCTTGGGGGGATGTGGAGGGAAAACAGAGCAAGGTTTTCATGTTTGCGAGGCTGACACCTTCCCGGGCTGTGCAGGTGTTTCCCAGGCTGCAGAGAAAAGGTCCTCAAAAGGGAGACTGGGATTATCCTCTCACTTGGAGAGAAGGTTAAGGGGAGGAAGGGGTGAAAGTGAAATTTTATCCCTGGTGGTGAAATCCATTAGAACAGAAATGCTGCAGTTTCTTCCTCAGAGAGGACTCTGCTCAGAACCAGGTGGGATGTCTGCACTTAGGCAGATGTCCTGGAAAGCATTTTGGTGAATCTCTGAGAATGAAGAATATTTGTGGCTACTGAAGCACAAAGGAACCAGCCTGAAGAAGGCCAAGACCCTCCAGAGAGGAAATACCAAGCTCTTCCCTGGCAAGTCAAGGTGCTCCAGGTCAGACAGTTGGAAGGGTTCCCTTGTTCCAAAGCCTGTTTGCATAGCAGGGACAAGAAAATCTCTCCACAACTCCATGTGTCCCTCCTTGCAAAGGAAAGAAGACAAAATACCCATTTCTCTTTACACCCAGATTGTGGCTCAGTGAACAGCCATAACACTGGGGAGAACTGGGAGGCCACTGGGAGCCATTTAGGCAAACAAGAAGCTCTTACTCTCCTGCAGTTTTTCTCCACAGAGAGAGAGGGAAGAAAATGAAGCTTCTTCTCCCCGTCACGCTCTCCAGCAGAATAAAATGTGACTTTTTCCCTAAATAATTTACAGCCTGTCTTCTTTCTGAAAGTTTTGGTTACTACAAAATGACACTTCCTACCCTTTAATGCTCTGATGAAATACCCTTCCATGTATAATTTAGGAACTGGCAGCTGGTGGCAGCAGGGCAGGTGTAGTGCAGGTTTGCAGGCAAGTCCCTTGGCACCATCTGCTCCCAGGCCAAACCAGGGGACAGTGCAGGAAGAGCTGAGGACAGGATCAGTGTGGAGACACCCCTGCCAAGCCCATGCACCCTGGAAAGGTGAAGAATGACTGGGAAAGCAGCTCTGGTGCAGCTGACAGGGATATCTGACTGCGAGCAGGCAGAAGGGCTCAAGGCTGTGTTCAGCAGAGGCAGACTGTCCTTGCTTGAGATTTGAGCCTTAGGAAGGGGAAATAAGTTCAAAGCCTTGGTCTGCCATAGGCTTTCCTTGTGGCTTGGGTCAGCACTGTGGGCTCAGAGCAGTGAACACACCTGTAATTGTGCTCAAGTAAACTCCAGCTTTGCACAGAATGGGGCTTTACATCTTTGTGTTCATAGAAGAGGAAAAACTGCTCCTTGCTTTAGTACTTTAAACAGAGAGAAATAATTACTTCCTTTTTTAGAGGCCCATTTTGAGATACAGCAGGTGTTTTATTGCTCTTGGAGCATTAGCACTGTGTTTTGAGTTCAATTTTCTAAATCTTAAAACTGGTAGCAATCAGCAGTGTTCAGGTTCCATCCCACACAAGCTCTCCCTTGCCAAATTTACTGTTACATTTTGAGGACATTTATTTTGCCTTGTCATTTTCTGAAGCAGCTCAGAGCACACAGAGAGAGGTGCAGGAGACCTGATCCCAAACCATTTCTTTGAATGACACAGCCCTGTCCCACCACACAATGACAACAAGGAAGCTCAGGGTAGATTCAAGTCTGGGCATGTTCAGCAGCAGGAACTTTTCCCACCTGTGCAATAAATCACACAATCACAGAACCACTAAGGCTGGAGAAGACCTCTAAAATAATCAAGATGACCTCGTGCAAATTCGAACGAGGGAGATATCAACCTGGGGGCAAAGCAGCGATGGTTCTTTTGACTTCTGCCCTTCCTTGCAGCCTGTGGCCCTGTCTGGAAGGCACAATTAGCCTGGAGCTCCTGGAGCTGCCCTGTGCAGAGGCTGTGCTGTGCTGGAATGCCCCTGGCTATGGGTTTTTCCCAGATATTTCATTAACGCTTAGAAATGGCACTTCCTTCCTAATAGTCTACCGACATTTAATAAACACAGCCCAAGAGTTTTATAACCTGTTAACTTCCAAGTGGCAATAATTAAACAAAAATGATAAATAATTAAGGCCTAATTACATGGTATCAGTCATTTCATTTTCCAGCAGGCACGTTAAGTGCATTTGCCACTACTGATTGGGGGCTCATTCTGCAAGCGCTCAGCACTTTCTCTGCGCGCCTGGATGGAGAGTCAGGTTCCACGCAGCTTTATGGTGGAGAAGAAAAAAGAAAATGTGCTCCATTAGCTGGGTAATTGTCCCCTTCCACCACTGAAGATAATTCCCACCGAGGCTCCTGCATGGCTTGGGGAAGGCAGCAAACAGAGCCGTTCTGCTTTGTGTTTCTATGACAGACTGAGCTGGAGAGGATGGGGCAGATGCAGAACAGAGGGACCGCTTTTCACTGCCCTTCCCCTTGGATCTGGGTCCCAAACTGACATTTATACCTTGGGCTGATGTCATGGGCTGAAACCAGCCCCAGTGAGTAGACAGAGGGCAGGGGTTTGTAGGTGTGACATCAGGATCCATCATCGCCAGATCCAGCTCATTGTCAGATCTGCAACTGATGGAAATCCCCAAAGCCCCACAAAAGTAACACCAATCTACAAGATCTGAAAAGATCTGCTTCCCAAGTGTTCAGACTGGGTATTGAGGACTGTTCTGAGGACAGAGGCATAGCTGGAGAGGGTCTCCACAGCTGGGAAATTCAGAAGGACAAAGCTGGCTAAAAGAGATGGGTGGGAGCACCGCAGCAATGGGAGGGTCAGAGCCTGCAGCAGTGCAGGGCACTGAAGTCCCTGGTTCTCTTAATGGACCAGGAAATATGGAACTGTCTGGTGCAGCCTAATAAAGGGGCAATGAGCTGATGGTACAGAAGATTGAAACAGTTTGGCCACAGTGCAGGGATAGTGCAGGGCTGGTGAAAGGATCAGGAGGGAGAGCACGCACCAAATCCACTCAGGTGTCTGCTGCCAGGCCAGCATTGTCTGCCACAAGGAATAAATAGCCTCCATTGCTTGGAAAGCAGGGAATTGGTGTAATTGACCTCTACTGGATCCTCAGTCAAGGAGGAGCCTTGCACATGCTTTCCTTGCTTCCCCAAAGTTGTACAATGAGCTGGCTTGCTGCAGTTAATTTCCAAATGGCTGCAAAAAGCTTCCTGCTATTCAGGCAGCAAATTCCACTCAGGTTTTTTTTTTTCAGCATGTTCCAGTTCATCCCCCAAGGCAGAGGACAGCTGATTTTCCCCAATGAACCTATTTCCTTATTTTACCCTGCCCCACTGTTGCCAGTTTTGGTTTTGTCTGACAGTTCCAGGGGTACTCCCCAATATCCCAGTGCTGCCCACTCCAGTGCTGTGGTCATGGATTACACAAATTACTGCAATATGGGATGGGGTGAGATGCAAAGCAGCCCTGGAAGTTTGCTTTTTCTCTGTTTTTCCTTCTAACTCTCTTGGGTGAGAGGTGGAGACCTTTGCACTGCAGAAGAGTTTGTTTGAGTCAGAAAGTATCAGGTGTGCAGATGGTCAAGGGATAGAGCTGCTCCTGAGGGTTAAGGCAGCACTGAATATTGCAGGACTTTCCTACCCAGCTCACAATGGTACATCACAGCTGCTCAATGAGCTTTGCTCTTTGGGTTCCCAGGCAACTCTGGATCTTATTTTTCAATTTGCATTTCTTCCCCAGGTGGAAAGACAAAGTGAATCAGCTACAGGGTGAAGTTGTGGCCACTAAGTTGTCATGCTGGCTCTCTGTGGGACTTGAGAGCTCACTGCAAATGCACACAGCTTTAGTATTAGAGGATAAGCTGGGCTGAATCACCTTGCATCTGCCAGAGTGCAGGAGCCTCTGTGACGTCAGGCATGGAGCCGCAGCTGTAAAGTGATCGCTCATAATGCGGGGTGCCTAGTGAACAATTTCATGTTTAATTGCACACTAGGGGCACCAAGGAAGAAATCTAAACCAGCATCCCAATGCAACATTTATCCTCTTTGCTCTCACCGGCAAGCCCTCCCCAAAAATAGCCTGGCCCCTCGCTTGTCTTTCTGCTGAGACTCGAATGTTCTTGGGGAAACACAAACTGCCCCGCCAGCAAAATCTGCCTTGCTAGTCACAGAGAGCCCTCAGCATCCTCAGAGGATTCAGCACTCCCACTTCAGCAGCTGGGGACTCAATCAGGCCAAGGTGCTTCTTCACCAACCAGAGAATTCCCTGATGAAATGCTGAGGGAACCACCTCGCAAGGAGAGGCAGTAAATTCTCCACGGGGGATGAGGTGGTGAAAGGAGTGAGTGGAGATGCATTAGCAGAACAATGAGGATCCTCACAGAAAGGGGGGCACATGTCAGCTACACCCCACTGCTCAGGGTGTGTGGTGCTGTGTTCAAGGGGCTGAAGCTTCCTCGAGTGGTGGATTGCACAGAGAAGTGGGATTGCTGCAAGGAGGTGGCACCCCTGGATTTCTGGATAAATCTGTGTGCTTGTCGTGATCTGCCATGGAGATGTGAGGGCTTGTTCTCACCACAAAGCTAGTGTTGTGAACCCAAAGCAGTTGTTCTGGTCCAAAAGCAGCTCGTTAGGGGGATTTGGGGCTTGATGAGGTTTGACAGCACCGACATGTGCAGCTTTTAAATGTGTGGATCTCTTAGGAAATCCAGCTCGGAAAAGGGGGAGAATAAAGCATGGTGGCAGCTCCCTGTCTTCCAGGTGCCTGCTGCCTCTAACGCAGATCACTCTCAAAATGAGGCTGTAAGAAGGGTTTCTCTTCAAATGGCATCACCTCAGATGATACCTCACTCAGCTCTAAGGAAAGGGTAGTTGGCTGCATTCTGTCCAAGACCAAACTTCTTCAAAAAATTACATTTTCAAGGGCTGTTTTCACACTCAAGATCCCCCTCAGCGAGAAACACTGAGCTATTTAGAAATGTGTTATGTGGTGATTTTAAGGAATCCAGTCAGGAGCTCCAGTGTAGTTCAGAGCAAAAATTGTCCTCCTTTACTAAAACCTAAAGAATTAACTGAATTTCCCCATTTTCCAGTTGGCCAGAGGTAGCTGTGCTGTTTCAGCATCCACATCCCAGCCATCAGAGTGCACTGCTGGGCTGGAGGAGCTCACCCCAGGTGAATGGAGCATCCAGGAAAACAGGCACTTGTGTAGCGCAGTCCTGGATCCAGAGGAATAGCTGGAATGTCTGGGTGCTCTATTCTGAGAAGAAAAGGAACTTGCTCGCTGGGCCATCTTCTCCAGCAGCAGGGGAGAGATCATAGAGAAAGCATGGAATTACTGCAGTGGGAATGCAGAGATCTGACCCAGGGGAAAAGCCAATTTAGGCTTTGGGAAGATGGACGCAGAGGGGGCAGTGTTAAAGCTCCCCGTGGCTCTGTCCATGGACAAAAGCTTCCACAGGTGTTCCCGTGTCGCTGGTGGACACAAAATAGCAGCTGGATTTCAAATCACAACAGCGGGGTTTGATCCCAATGAGGCAGAAACCTTTGTTTCGGGGTTTGCAACATTTTTTATAAAGTTTCCAATACAGGTTACTTTTATAAAGTTTCCAATATATGACTGGCCAAAGGAAACACTTCTGTGGTCCCATTGGTGGAACAAGAGAAAACCACATTCAGAACATGTGTGTGACTTTGTTCTGAGAACCAAAACCTATTTACAAAAAACACTCCTTGAAAGAGAAGTTTCCCAAAAGATTTTCCCTTGGGAACAGATCAGCCCCTGCCAGGCTGAAAACCCTCTCAGGCTCAGAAAATCCTGGCCACATTCCCACTCAGCCCTGCACCTGCTGCTGGGACATGACAAATGTGCTCCTGGCCAGGAACCTGCCCTGCAGCAGCAGCAGCTCTCTCGTGTAAGACAAAGCAGCACAAAGTTGCCAGAAGTGGTGTTAGGCTTTTTTTCCACAGAAACCCCTCCTGCTTGCCCTGTTTTACCCTGCCAACAGCTTGCAAGGACCCCAAACACCCTCACTGTGACAAGGTCCCTTTCTTCCTGCCACATCCCCATTTGCATTTTTGGGTCCCTTCACCAGCCACCTCTGTACATACTCAATTGCTTAAAATTATTAGAGGCCCTGGTCTGTGCTGCCATATATGTTGATGTCTGGGCATTAAATATTTATGGAAAGATTCATTATTTGGGCATTAAATATTAACTCACAGGAGGGAATGAGTTCGATGATTTGTGTTTGTTTTTTATGAATCGCCTTGGAATTGAAAGTGTCTGGTTTCCAAAGGGCGGTGCTTGGGGGCAGCTGCTGTTTCACTCCTGGCATTTTGGTGGAATTGCTCCTCACCTGGCAGGAGCAATCCTTCAGACATCCTTTCTCCAGTGCTTCCTGGCTGCCTCTGCCCTGGGGATTAACTTTGCTATCAATATGTTTTCGTTTTGTTTACAAACCGTGCAGTTTAAGACAACTTCCTTCTTCCCCCTCCGGCCCCCTCCATCGCAGGTCTCTCCACACTCTCACACAGGAGAGACTTAGGATGCTGGAGCATCAATATAATTGTGTTACCAGGAGCTGTCTCCTTGTGTTCTGTCTCTTTAAGTGAAGTTTATGGCTTGAAAAGTAATTGATTTGCAATGGTATTTAAGACAAGAGCTGGAGGGTACTGCCGTGCTCTTCTGCAATACAGTAGTTGGGAGAAAACCATTGCTAAAGCAGAAAGATTGACTTTTTTTTTTGTGGTGTGGTCTCTTCTGATGCACCCAGCAGGAGTGAAGTTTGCTCTATTTTTATGGAATTGTCTGCTATTTTTACAAAGGCAGCTTGGACACTGTACGATCCTGCAAAATGAGCTGTGGTTCAGGCACTGGGTGCAGGAAGGGAGGGCAGGATGCTCCATGCTTTTGAATGCTGCTCCCTCCTTAATGCTTTGCCTTGGATTAGATATTGGCTTGTTTTGTTGCATTTTTGGGGATTTTTTTGTGGTTTGTTTGTTCATCTGTTTGCTTTCCCCCAGGGAAAGGTAGTTTTGGGAGTCAGGAGAGGCTGGAGAATCTGCTGAGGTTCAGCTGCCTGCTGTACAATGGCATGATGGGAGGGATAAATAAACCCTTGATTGAGGGTAGGGACAATGCCAAGCCAATATTAGGGGGTAGGATTAGACTGGGAAGATGGGAAGATTTTCCTAATACACTTGAGCCCTTTGTACAATTGCTCTGTTGGACAAACTGTAAATTGGAGTGAGAACATAAAAGTCCCAAAGCCAATAGCAAATCTCCTTTTATCAGTAGGGTTTGAATCTGTCCTGCTCTCTGTGGATCAGGAATACATCAGTGGCTGGGTATTTTAGCTTTAAAAAAATCAGACCAGGATAATTTCAGTAACAAACCTGAGCAGCCAAATGAGGCAAAACCTCCTTGCAGCCAACAGGGCTTGCTGGAATCCCCATCCCAGAATTTCAGAGCAGAGCCATTTCCCTGGGCTGAAATACCAAGGAATTCAGATTAGTTGCTGCTGCAGGAGGAGCAGCAAATTCAAAATAATCAAGATAATAGTCAAATTGACCATTTTGTGCAAAGACTTTTGTCAGCAGCAAGTGGAACTTCTCAGGGAGAATCAAACTGCCTGAAATCAGTGTTTGGGAGCTTTCCAGAAATTCACCTACAGAGTTCATCAAGTCTCCCTGGATCTAGATGCTCCTGGTGAGACACACGTGGTGACTTTCAGTGTTAAATCTGTGTTAAAGTAAATCAGTGTTAAATCAGTGTTAAAGTGAGAAATCCTTTCCTGGGAGGAGTGGCACTGGTCTATCAAAACCCAGGGTGCAAGAAGGACAGGGTGGCAGCAGCACTTAAGAACTTTCTCTTTTCTGACATTACTTCCTATGGGAAAACCTACTGTGTATTTTGACCTCAGGAGTTTTCCCTTCTTAAAATCAAGGAATTTGACGCACAGCTCCGACACCTCCAATGGGAATTGGATGCTCTCTGTGAGAGAGACCCCTCCAGAACATCAAGCCTGGACACAAAGTTATGGATTCATAAAAACGACTTCATCCAACCACATCCACCCACAGACTTGAAGGTTTAAGTTTATAAAAAATGGAAAACAAACAAGTGCCTTGTTGTGACTCGCTCCCTGTTGCCCAGCACTCGCTGGTTTGCTCTGCAGGATCCCTCCAGTGGGGCATTGTGGAAGAAGCTGCAGCTCCACAGGAGCAGGCAGGGGGTCAGGAGATGCTCACAGAGGTGACCCTTTCTTCTCATGGCCTGACATTTGGGAAGCTTTGCCTTCCCAGGAGATCCAGAGCTCTGGGTGTCTGTCCCTATTTCTACAACAGCAGGCACAGAAGTTTCAGGAAGCGAGGATTTCTGCAACTCCTTTGTTGGACATTCTGTTCTGCTTGCATATTATAATTATTTCTGTGGATTTTTTAAGCTGCCACCTGCAAATTTCCTTTCTCTTGTTGCAGGCAGTGACAGATTCTCTGTGTCCCCTTTCCTTCTCCACCTTAAGGGGAGCCTTCTCCTCCCCACCTTAATCTTTTATATACTCACTGCATAATAACCTTTTCTGGTCATTTACTCAGGAAGGATTTGTCATTCCAATATTTCATTAATCCTACAACATAAAGCCCAAAAGATATGTACATGGCTGAGCAGCAGCAAATAATTCCTTCTGTAGCCTTCCCAGCTTAAATACAGCACACCCTGTGTAGGAGCAGATAAGTTTGGACTCTTTTCCACCACTTTTGGGGACCACTGACATTTGTCACCAGAGTGATAATGAGGCATTAGAAGGAGACAAGGGGATTCCAGCAGATCAAAACTCCTCTGTCTGCAGCAAACCCTGAGCCACTAAGAAAATGATGTAATTCCTGGGAAATGTAATTTACTCCTGTAATTTTGGTTCACCCCTGTGCCATGTGGATCCAGGGACTGCCCTGAAAGGTGTCCGAGATGTTCCCTGGCTGCTGCTCAAGGCACTGTCCCTCTGACAAGTGGTTTCCTTAGGAATATGTCCACTCCCTCAAGCACCAAGGGAAAACTGCTTTTCTGGGATTGTTACAGAACCTCCTGGGGAAAAGACAAATCAGACCTTTTATCTGCTTTTCTGCTTGCCACAAGCTAGTCCCAGCTTCTAACCACTAAAGGCACTTCTGCTCCTTTCTGCTCTGTCAAAGGACTTAAGATGATCAATTTATAATGTCTACAGAGTGCCAGGATGAAAAGATCTTCTGAAAATGCCTTGGATGAAAAGATGCTGTAAAAAAAAATCTTTACCCTGATAGACTGATTATAATCTATTGTGCCATGGATTAGTGGGTGAGTATTTATTCAGCTTATTTTTTATTCCTATGTACAGATGCTCTGGACCACAATGACCTCTTTGAAGTCATTATTGGCTCTTGCATCCCTGAGTAGCACAGAGGGCACATTAATAAGCTGTGTATAGAAAGAGACAATGAAGTCCCCAAGAAGTCATTAAGAGTCTATTGTGTCAGTCTGACTGTAGCCCACAAAAGACACCAAATCTGAAAGCTAAAAATATCCTTTGGAAATGCTGTTGACACAGTTATTTCATATTGGCAGCAACATCCTCCCCACACACACTCTCCCCCTGCTAGTCCCGCTCAGAGCAATGGATATTCTGGGAATATCTGTCTTTTCTTGGGATTTAGTCATGTCCAAATGCCTCTGTCTGCACCAGCACCTTCCAGCTTTATTAGTGAAGTCTGAGCTACAAGAGGAACTTCAATTTTCCCCCAGTCCTGCTGTCCTCATGTCTTGGGGTGATTTATGATGATACTTTATTCCCTAATCATCTGCTTGATGCCCAGAAATGTCTGTGGTGTCTTTAGGATGAAGCAGGGGCAGGGTTGGGGCCTGGGGGTGCTGGGCACGGGCTCTGCTCAGTCTCCCCTGTGCTCCATGGACAGTGTGGCCCAGAGATGCTGCATTGCTCCTTTTGTTGGACTGGGTTTTTTGCCAACTTCAAGCAGAATGGTTTTTTCCTTCCCTTCCCCTAGCCTGCAGGCTGTACCAGGAACACTCTTGGTGGATTTTTGATGGTTTTGTTCCCTTCAACAGTTTTTGGCTTGGTTTGTTTTTCTTTTTGGCCGGCACGGCCACCCTGAACCCAAGACCTTGGAGGGAGGAGCTGAACCAACACAACAAGGAACATAAAAATTCACCAGCTTGGGCTGCTGTGAGGAGGAGACCCACACCAGAAATCCAACAGGTTTCCCATCTGTTCTGCTCCAGGCTGCTACAGGAACTCCTCTTCCCTGGAGACAAAAGGGACCAGGCACCATTTTATTTTCTGGGCCTGTGGATTTTTCTTCCCTGGGCATTTTTTTCAGGTTTTCTTTTTGTTCTGCTGTGGCTGGAGGGTTAGTTTCTGGGAGTTCATATCTAGCATTTCTTCAATCGTTTTTTGAGCCTTGTGGGCACCCCCCCACTTCCTTCCTTTTTTTTTAGTTAATAAACAGTTCATTATTTTTTTTTTCATTTTCACCTGCTGGTATCAATTTCTCTCATTGGCTGAAGACAAGGGAGCTACTGAAGCCCTTTTTCCTTCAGAGGAAATGGTCATTCCAGGGTGTTTCCTCCTGAAATCTGCCTCCAAAACTGGAACACCCCACTGAGTGAAATACTGCACCATGCCCAGCTGGAGACTGCTGCTGTGCCAAAGGGCCGTGGCAGAGGAGATCAGGACAGGAAAAGATGGGAAGGAAAGAGATGCTCACTGTGTTCTGTCCTTTTTGAAGCCAAAGGTGCTCCAAGCTCAGCAAAGCAGATTTTTGTGTCTGAGCAAATATCAAGAGGGAGACTCCTCCTCACTCCAGCAGCAGAGGAACAGCCCTTGTGCATTTTCTGGGTCCCAGGGGTGCCAAACCTCAGCTGACTCTGAGCTCTTGCTCTGTGCTCTCTGCAGGCTCCAGACACCACCGCATTTTCATGGTGCTCCTCACAATTTCTGCGTTTAGAGATGTATCTTTTTTTCTAAATGGAAGCTGGAATTTGATTGTTGCTAACCAAAACCAAGACATGCACAGCAGTAGATGTTCAGCCTTTATTTAAATCTGAAGAAGTCCTAAGCTAAGAGGGAAGTTCATATCCTTAGTATAGTTGTCACTGTTGATGCAAATAAACTGTACAACTCCCTTCTACAGCCCAGTTTTATTTTAAAAAACTAAAAACCAACACAGCACAGTGACCCAGATACCTAAAACGACTCTGAACATGACAGATATATTAATAGAGGGTTTGAAAAGTCCTTTAATGGGTCTCATCTCACCCTAACAGGCTCTGATGCTACAAAGAGAGGCTGCAGAGTATAAACAGTCACTGCAGCAAGCAAAGAGAAAGGTGGGAATTGATGTAAAATCCAGTTCTGCTTTTCCTTTTCCTGATTAAAAGGATAAGGGACAAGATTATTCCCTGCCTTTCTTGTCTGTAGAGTCTCCAATATTGTGTCTAACTCATGCTGAGTAATGTGTATTGATTGCTTTGTTACCAGCTTTATTGTTCAGTCCATCACCAATAAAAAGTTTATGTAAAACAAGAGCAGAAGGAAGCAAGGGAGAGAAAGTGACTGGAGAGTGCAGATGCACATGAGGAGTAAATGCTGCTTTTATTTTCACACAGATACGCTGTGCCCAAATTTTAGCAGCAGGATTTAATTTCTCATCACCCTCTTTTAAAGCCTTCAGAGAAAGGGTTTTTTTGTTTATTTGCTGGGTTTTTTTTCAATTTTTGGGGTTTTTTTACTTGCTCATGTTCAAGTTTTCTTAGGGGAATGAAGTAACCAGGAGAGAAAGGGAAAATCAGGTGAGGATGATAAACTTGCATATGAAAAGGAGTGGCTGAGAGTTTTGCTGTGGTTAAAAGGACAGAATTGGCTGAGAGCCTTTAGGGTGGGTTTCTCTACACATGACACAGGTGATGAGTGACTCAGAGGCTTCTGGGCTGAAAATAATTTAATTTCCATGGCCAAATATTATTGTGTGCAGTGGCCTTGGCTAGGCGTATTAATGAAATGAAATGGAGACAGTGATAATTTTGTAAGGGTGTTGCTCCCCTCTTCCATCAGCCTGGCTGAGATCTGCCCTATTTGCTCCTTCAGCTCTGGAGCCGCCCTCAGCAGGCAGGTATGGAAATAAATCCAGGGGGTAAAGGAGGGTTTGCTGATTGACCCAGACCCAGCCAGGACCTGCTGGGCTCAGCACCTGCCCAGTGGCTCTGACAGGGGCTGTGGGTGCTCCCTGCTGAGCCCTGCCCTCCTTTGGAGCTGCCTTTGCTGCTGGATTTCCCCGCAAAGCATCCCAAGGACATTTATCAGTCTGGGTTCCTGAGGTTCCATTAACGTTTCCTGGCTTCAGACAATGAAGCTGGGGAGTGAATTTCATTCATTTAACTGGTGGGAAGGGGGTGGGGATGAGGCAAAACTGAATGCATTTGATTTGAATCTGATGGATCCAGGATGCTGTGCTCGCATCCCCGCCACACTCAGCAGTGTCAGCACTCACCAGCAGCTCCAGCCCTGCAAATAATGACTCACTTGGTTCAGTGGTCAAACTGAAGAAAAGTCACGAGGGTTTCAAGGTTATTCAACAAGAGGTTTTGATCCAAAACCTAAAGTTTGTTGTTTTTTTTTAAATTTAAGGTATTTATTTCTGTCTTCTTTTTTTGGGTTGTTGTTTTCTTTTCCAAGCAGCAGAAGTGTTGATTTAAAAAGAAAGTGTTAATTCAGAAGGAGGAGTGGAAGCATTTGTTAGGAAACAGAAGAGTGGGAAAATGTTTTGACCTCTCTTTTTCTTTCTTAATTTTAACGTTGTATTTTTGTCCTAGATGAAATTCTTCACACGCTGTGTCTCTTACTGAATAGTTCTGCTAATCACTTCCCCCAGACTGCATATTTTGGTGAATTAGATATTTTCACAAGGAATACTGGTTTCATCTCTTCCCTTGATCCTGTGTTGTGGTTTGACACTGGCCAAACATCAGGCACCCACGAAAGCAGCTCACTCACCTTCTCTTGCTCTCAGCTGAGCAAAGGAGAGGGGAAAAAATTAACCAAGGGTTCACAAGCTGAGATGAGGACTGGGAGAAAATAGTTTTGGCAAAGCAGAGCAAAAGCAGTGCTGGGGCTGCCACCACCACCAAAATGCAACAACCTCTGGACATGAGCAGAGCTATTGAAAGCTGTGCAGGAAGGATGCAGAGAGAAAAGAGAACGGATGTCAAAGAAAGCTGCAGTTCCAAAGCTGGGAGATTGGGTGCAAAATAAACTCCTGCCAGGTAACCCCTGTCACAGCCTGGCAGCTCCCTGTGCAGGTGCCACCTGGGACATGAGGAATGAGGGATTGAATTGTGCTGCAGAGCCCAAGCTGTGACAGCTTTAACCTGTTCTGTACCTGCTCCCACCTTAATTCCAGAGGTGCAGCAAATCCCTCCATTGACTCAGGAACGAGGGGCTTTTACTGTGTTTCAGTGAGCAAAACCCCAAATGATTCTCTTCCTAATTAGCCTAATGAGCCTTTTGGCTCTCACATGATGACAAGTAAATGAATTTGCCCTTTCCTTGACAAGTTCTTATGGGAATGATCTGAAGCCTTTCGTAACAATGCATCAAAAGTACAAAGTCATTAAAAACAGTTGTCCAACTATGAAATTAGTTATTGATTAATATTGCTTCCAGACAGCCATATTGTTCATTTGGAGAAAGAGGTAAAAAAAGGATACTAATATTCATATTTCTTCATGAAAGAGGTTATTGAAATATGGAAAACATTTGAGATCCTGAGGTCATGTATGTCTGTGCTCAGATACACTCATTCTGTTCATTTTATCTGCACAGAGGTCTTGCACTTGGCAAAAGCTTTTGGCCACTGTAAATACCTTGCCTGATCTCATCTTGCTGAGCCCTTCCCCAGCTGAAGAGAGCAGCTTCTTCTGGGAGAAGCTTTACAAAACTGAGCTGAACAAGTCCTGCTGTGATTCACAGGGAGTTTGTCATCTCCCAGGCTGTGAGGCACAGGTAAAACAAGAACAGAGGGCTCCTAAAAGTGGCTGAAAGGCCCCTGCTCTGTGAATAGAGGCAGGAAATAACAGTCACATCAAGTGTTATTAGGGGCTGAAGGAGAGGTGTCAGAGGGGAGAAGAGCACAAACAGCCTCTGTGCATGGCTCTGTCCCCACCAGGATGATTTCCATGGTCACCCAGACAGGTCAAGAGATGTGTCTGCACTTTTGTTCCAGCCAGCCTCCAGAATGCCTCGGCCTCAGAAGTGAGAAGAGGGAAAATGATGTAGGGGGGGAAGAAAAGGGAACAGTGAAACAGTGCTTGGAATCACACTAGCCAGAAAGGGTTTTTTTAACATAGTGCTGGTCAATGAAGGGAAATGACTGGCTTACCACAGTGCTATGAATTTGTATGTTTAAAATCATAACTCATTTTGTAATCTCCTTTACTCCACAGAAGTGCCATTTGTCAGAATACCAAGAATTTCCAAGTGCATTTCAGGTACCATTTCACTTTGAGGTCATTTCCAGCCAACATTCATTTGTGGGCTGAACTGATATGAACTTTTCCAAAATATAGTGGCTATTCCCACATAAGTATCTACTTCCTGAAAACAATGTCTGGCAGGAAAAAAAAACCAAAAAAAAAAAAGGAAAGCATATTTCCCTGAAAATTCAGTTCCAGGAGGAGTCTGGCCCAACAAATGGCACAGTTACAATATTGTTCCTCCATTACAATTGCCTCAGAATCATTACTCTTGTATTTCATCCTCAGCTGATTAGACCCTCAGCTCAATTGCTTTGAAGCAAATAAAATACCATCTATTTGTGTTTTTGCTTCTGTGGGGAAAAAACTGCTTATTGTGGTAAACTAAATAGATTGGTTTTGTCTGTGCAGGGTTTTGTTTTCAAGAATGGAATAATTTTGCTGGAACTGAAATCTGGATTTTTCAGGCTCTCTAAAGAAATTCTTCTATTGTGTGTTGATTTGGGAAACAGTCTGAACAGCTGATATTAAACAGCTCTGGATGCCTTAACTGAGGTTTGGAATCAGAGAATCCCAGAACGGTTTGGGTTGGAAGAGATAATAAAGCTCATCCAGTGCCACCTCTGCCATGGCAGGGACCCCTCCCAGTGTCCCAGGCTGCTCCCAGCCCCATCCAGCCTGGCCTTGGGCACTGCCAGGGATCCAGGGGCAGCCACAGCTGCTCTGAGCACCTGTGCCAGGGCCTGCCCACCCTCACAGGGAACAATTTCTCCCTAATGCCAAACCCAAGCCCACTCTCTGTTCATTTGAAGCCATTCCCTGTGTCCTGTCCCTCCATTCCTTGTAAATTATCCCTCTCCATGTTTCCTGCAGCTCCTCCAGGCCCTGCAAGGCCACACTGAGGTCCCCCCAAAGCCTCTCCAGGTGAACAATGCCAGCTGTGCCAGCCTTTCCTCCCAGCAGAGCTGCTCCATCCCTCTGATCCCCCTGGAGCCTCCTCTGGGCTCTCTCCAGCAGCCCCAGCCCCTCCCTGTGCTCTGACCACAACCATGGGAGCAGCCCTGAATTAAGGATGTTTAGTCCTTGGCCTCTTTTTCAACACAAGGTGTTCAGATAGCCTGGAAAAGTTTTAGATAGTCACCCAGTGTGAAGCTTATGAGTTTGCCTATTATTTCTTATCAAATCTGAAACATGCCAGGCATCATTTAGCCTGAGATATTTGGCATTTCACAAACCCTGGCTGCCTGTCACTCCAACCCAGGTGATGGGCACTTCAAAGAAGGCCAAGGTGCGGTTTTGAGCACATTTTTATAAACTCCTTTGGACCCACATTTTTTTCATGGAAGCCTTCTAGTTAAGGCTTGAATTACTGATAAATTTCCATGCATTATTACCTAATTGGACACAACATATACTCTGAGATTCTCATTAATATTTTTTAACACATTGCAGAGTCTTTACTCTTGAGCAGTCAACCGAGTTTTCATCTCCATAAAAATGGGCTCCTCATAACCAGACAATATCCAATCATTTCCAGTCCATAAGGTAAATTTCCTTTATATTCTTTCCATTTTGCAGTTTTCTCACCAATCAGCACAATAACTTTCACCCTATAGATTATTTCTCCATAAACCTTGCCAGAAGCTGCCCGGGAAGGATGGAAACTTGAGTTGGAAGACACATCAAAGAAAGAATTTCAGGCTAAATGAAAGCTCTTTTTAAGAGAATTATTCCATTTATTCCTGTAATTTCTACCCTTTACTGATTCCAGTCATCTTCAAAATAAATGAGTTAATTGCAAAATGGTGATAATATACCTATGATATAATATTTACCAATATTATTAAATGGTACTGCAGCCCACTGGTTGTTAAGTGACTTTGTTGTCAATTTTTCTGTGCAGCAGGAACAATTTGGAGTCCAACACCTGAACATCACAGTCTGAGGTGATACAGGAAAGCAAGGAAAGAATGACCCTGAGCTAAAATGATTAGTGGTGTTTGTTAGGCACCATGGCTGCAACAACAAAGTTAATCAGCCAGAACAATTATTAGGGAATTTTTTTTTTAATATAAACTTTAAAGGTTTTTTTTTTTTGTTATTATCTAAAATTGAACTATGTAGATTATTTTAAGTGGGTAGATTTTTGTTTGTATCCATGAAATTGCTACCATATTAACAAGATTTTTCAGACATTAATGGATTGATTTCTGTATAATTGTAACTATATTAATTCATCCCAATTACCTCTAAGTAAAATTTAAATTAAGTTAAATTGAAGAAATTAAAAATGTTTGAAAACCCTGTGTGGAAACCTTGAGGCATCATAAGATTGTCGTTTCTCTTCTCTAATGTCATTAATTCTGCCACTGAGAACACAACAGAAGGAGTCTCAGCTCTCCCAAGACTTGTAAACTCTTGTTTTCTGTACATTCCAAACCCAGCTTAGAGCTCTTTTCATTAATTCAATATGACTTTTTTCCCCACTGATGGAAAAAGTGCCTTTGTCTCCTCAGGTGTGTTGGTTCCACACAGAGGAAGCTGATGCACAGATGATCCGTGTATGATGTGGAGCTATTCAGCCGTGGAGGGGAGTTTGACACAGGCTGGGAGCTCTGGCACTGGGCTGAGAGAGAGGGAGCAGCCACGGGGGCACAGAGGCACCTTCTGACACCACGGGCACTGGGGAAGCACCCACAGCTCTGCAGGTCACTGTGGTGCACGACAAAGAGGAGTTTGGGATGCAGTGAGAGTTCTTCCTCTGAGGCAGAGAAGCTTTTATTTGGGGTTTTGCAACTCTTTTTATAAAGTGTTCCCATACAGGTTAACATAATTGGCCAAAGGAAGCACCTCTCTGGTCCCACTGGTGGAACAAGAGAAAAACACATTCGGGACATCTGTTCTACCTTATTTGGAGAGCCAGAATCTATTTACAAAAAGCACTCCTTGAAAGAGAATTTTCCCCAGAGATTTTCCCTTGGGAACAACCCAGCCACTGACAGGCTGAGGATTCTCTCAGGCTCAGAATATCGTGTCCACACCAGAGGCAGCTCTTCTCCAAGGGGCAAAACTCCAGTGCTTGCAAGGCCAGGGCCACCAAGAGCCCTCAGCAGGGTTTGAGGGGCAAACCCGGACTGAGACCTTAGATCTGACCTTGGCAAGCACAGCTGGGTCCCAGCTCAGCCAGATCTGGGCTGGAAGATTTTAGGTTGAAATTGCCTTCAACTGCAACTTCCTCATGACCAAGTTCTTCCATTCCCAAAGTCAGAGAGGCTGTGCTGAGGTTTACATGCAAATGAGAACTTGCAATAGAGCTCCTGCACATCTGAGAGGAATTTGGACACTTTGGGAAAGCAGGCACATGTCAGCTACACACGTTTTTCAGCTGTGTTTTTTTGGGACCTTAAAACCTGAGGCATTTCAGCTCACTTGCATCTTATTTATTCATCTCATGGCTGGCTGTATACTCTTCCAAAAGACTCCTCCAAAAATAGAGATCTCCAGCTCCTGATTTCCAGGTCACTCTGGGCTGGCCTGGTGTAAAGAGCCACTGGGCAGCCTTGGGCTGCATCTGTGCTCATCTCTGTTCAGGTGCTTGATAGGCTGCACTGATACGGAGAACAGAATTTATTAATGAAGGCTGCCAGCATATCCTGTCTTCTTTTCAACTGGAAATTTCCACTTGCACTGGTCTCTGTGGGCTTTAAGGGCTGGCCAGGTGGTCTGCTCTGAATTTAGCAGCCTGAATCAGATAAAACACCCAGTTTAGATCATCTGTGCTCTGACAGAATTAGGCAGATGCAGGTCACACTGAGAACCAGCCAAAACCACCCCCCTCCCTGCAGCAGAGTCATCCACATGAAGAGGAAGGTGCTCACAGGGAAGAGATGGTTTGCAGAAAGGTGTTCATTAATTGCAATTTTGTTCTGGACCCTCTGGTGAACAGAGACACACTGTGAACAAATGAAAGTTTTTGGAGTTGGGGGAAAAAAAAAAAAAAGGAGGAAAAAGTTTTTCCTCTTAGAGCAGGAAAATAGTTTGAGGCTATGTTTTAATTAAAATGAATATCTGCACTATCTTAATGTTATTGCCAGTTAAGTGTAGCGGGGTGATTTAGAGTTCTGTAACACAATTATACTCCGGTAATGAAGCTCCGCAGAATTATCCCAGGAATTCAAAATGCAGAGGGGAGCAGTAGCTCTCATTTGTAACCATGTTACAGCCTCTATTGTTACAGTATTTTCTGTTTTCCTCAAAGATTAACTCAGTCGTGTTTAAGTCTCTGGTTACATTAAGGAGAAGTGGGGAGGGAGTGACAGCAGCTGTTTGGCTGTCCCGGGAGTGAATCCTTTCCAAATGGATCCAATCTCCCAGCAGAAGGTTTTCCATGTTCCTGGTGCCTGCTGGGGACCAGGACTGGGCACTCACCAGAAGAATCCCGTGTTCTGCAGGTGAGACCTCAGGGAAGATGCCTTGACAGGTGATGTGGGGCCTTTCAGAGCTGCTACACGTCTTTGCCTCTGCTTCTGCTTCCTTCAGGTGTGGCTCCTGATGGGATTCCTGTCATGGAAAAGAAGAGCTGCATGAGAATGGGCAGCTCCCTGCTCAGCTTGATCCCCTTCCAGACACACAAAACCCCATTCCTACCTCCTCAGCTGTGCTCCATAGCTGAAGTTACACATGCTGGGGTTATGTTTTTAGATTTAGATGTTGAGTTTGACCTCCAGAGTGCACCTGGGTCACTCCTGGCTTGGTGCCTCGATGTGCTTTGCCAAGTGAGCCAGAAACATCCACCCCCTGTGCCAGCACCTCTCAAAGAAGTTCACCCTCCTGTCCATCCACACAATTGCTCGTTTCTCCACCCTAAGAAGAAACTTGCTCAGTCCAGAACTGATTCAGCACACAAGTCCTTCAAGCCCACCAAAATTCTTTGCTTGGGTGAGATCCTGAGGTACAGAGTGGATGTGGAAGGCAGACACCCCAAAACCTTCTCTCCTTCAAGAGCTCTTCACTGCTGGCTGAGAACGGCCCAAGATTTTGTTCCTGGAAATGGGAAAACTGTTTGGAAAAAGGAAGAAGCCCTGGCAGTTTTCATTCCCATTGGAAACAAATTTGTTTGGTATTGAGGAAAGCTGAAAACTGAATTGGAGGTAACTTCACTTGAGTTTTTGATTTGCTTCAAACAGATTAGAAGCATCAAGGAATTGATACAATAATGAGCACAATCCTCAGGAACACCTCCAAACCCCTGTGGCAGACCCCAGCAATCTGATTAATCCAAGGAAACAGAATCTGTATACTCTCCTCCTGCTTCTGTGGGTTGTTTTGCACAATTTCATATCACAACTAAGGTCCAGACTGTTCAAATGAGGCATATCTGTCAACTTTTTCAGGATTGTTGGTGTTCAAATCTTGCATCAGTGTCAGTGTCAGTGTCAGTGTTCAAATCTTGTTTCTGTCCTGAGACAGAAACATTCTAGCTCCAACCAGGTGGCACTTTTGGGGGAAAAAAAATAAAAATGGGCAATAAAAGCAAGTTTTAAAAATGTCATGCTGCTCTGCTCTATGGTTGAGTTTGAAACAAACTGGCATGAAAGAAATGTTTCAAAGCTGTTATGTGCAGCGTTTCTCACCTTTTCAAGATGGATGTTTCTATTTGCTTGCTTGAAACTAATTTTAGTTTGTCCACTTCTTTCCAGTGGAGCCTTTTGCAACCATATTTCCCAGATCTTAGCAGTGAGAGCAGCTCTTTCTTTCAGGCCCTGGTCTGTTCACACTGAGCTGTGCTTTTCTGCCTTCAGGCTTTCTAAAATATTATCCAATGGGGCAAAATGCTGCTCAATGTGTGTAAAGACTTTGCCTTTCACCTCTAGGTCAATCCCATCTCTACGACCCAAAAAATACAATTCTCCCATTGTTCAGTTTTACCTGAGGAGTAAAGGCTGTCACCTCGCAGCTTTGTGAAAATCCACAGCTCAAGCTCCAACTCGAGGCAGAAGCTCACTGTTAGCATAAAAAATAGGTCAGCCCATTTTCTGCAGAAAACATTCCTCCTGCAAAGTTTTGGTCCCTCTCCAACCACTTGCTAAAAGCTCATGACCAGAGAATAAAGGCTAAGGTCAAATGTCCTGGAGCTACGAGACAATATCTCAGGATGCAGGTGTCCTTGGGCTCTGATTTAGGTTTCCATGTGTCTTACTGCATTTGCTTAATGATTTTCTAGGCACCTATGGCCATAGCATCTGGGCTGCTGCCACAAATTAAATGCAATCAGACATTAAATCAAGCTGCCTCCAGCAGGCTGCAGAAGCAGGGCTCCTCCAGCAGGCTGCTGCCACTGCTGGGCAGAGGGGACTCAGGAATTGGTCAAATTCATGCAAAGGTGTTGCTGAGAGGGTCTATCTTGAAAAGCTGGCACTGTGGATAACCAGGAAATCCACACTCTTGAACTTGAATTCTTCCTCTATGAAAATCAGAGAAAATAGGGCTAGAATATATCTTAAATTACTTAAATATTCCACAGCCTCACTATATAGTGAACCTGCCCTTAGGCTTCCTTTTGGGCAAAATCCCAGGCATCATTTATGCAGCACAGGATCCTGAGGTTCAGACACTGACACTTTGGTGTTTCATGGCTTCTTATCAGATATTTATTCTCTCAGTATGACTGCTTGAATTTACAGAAGCACGTGCTGGGGGAGATGGATTCCTCTCCCAGGCCACTGCCTGGTGGGGGTTCCTTCCCTTGGATTGGATCCCATTTGGGGCTTTATATTCCATATGTTTCTCTTGGAGCCAGACACATGCATGACCGTTATCAGTCTGAGTGTAAACAGCTGGAATGGATAAACTGTCTGATAGAAGGGAAGATTTATCAAGAAATTTTTCCAAAAGGTGTAATGTAAATTTGACCCTGTTTTGGGGTGTGAAAAAATTGTCATATCTAGAACTGTGACAGTATGAAGCAATCTCTGACTCGGTGCTGGTTTGTCAAAATACCCCAAATAGCCAGATAACAATTCAATGTAATCCTCTCTATTGTGAGAGAGTAAGGGAGACTCTCAGGGCATGTAAAATCTGCCTGCATGTGTCCATCTGCTTTCAACAGCTCTATATGAGAGCTTGATTGGAAATTATTTGCATGGGAAGGAAAGGTCGCTGTCTCTGAAGGACAAAATCTGCCTCTCTGTCCAACAAACTCCGGGAGCCATTGGTCACCCTGGGATGACAGCTCTGAATTGCAGGGCAATGTTTGCTGCATTTATTTCTCCCAGCAATTCAGGGGGCGTGTGTGAGTGGAGGAGGTGTCACACATTTGGCCGAGCTCGGGATGTGACAGAGGCACCAGGCCACGGTCACCTCAAAAACACTGAGGAGTATTTACAGAACAGAAAAAAATCATCAGAAGCTGTTTACTGATTAAACTTGAAGCAAGCCCAGTCCTTCCAAAAGAGCAATCATCTGCTATTCATCACAGATTCCTGCAAGTCTGGATGCAAAGGCTGTTGCAAAGCTCGGGAAGTCCTTCATGTTCAAAGTCACTTTCTGCTGTTTGTGTTAATGATATGGGAGCCCTTAGGAACCTGGGCTGAGCCTTGTTTTAGCTTCTGGACAGAGAAGAAAATACATCAAATGCAGGCAAAGAGCAGAGAACAAAGGAACATCCCTTCTGTAGGGCCTCACATCAGTGGCACAGCTTGGGAGCATCCCAGCGTTCCAGAGCCATTCTCCAACCCCTCACATGTGGGGCCACCTGTGATTGGAGCCCAAATCTGCTCAGCTGCATCTTCAGTCATGGTTAGGATGGAGCTGCAAACTTGCTGCACACAAAAAACTCTCTCTCAGGTGAAAAAACAACAGAGGATTCAAGTTAATTCATATCTGAGTGGAAATGAGATTGATGTTTTCCTTTCTAAAGTTTCAGTAGGATTTACAGTTTCATGCATTTGAATTGTTCCTCCTGTCCAGCTTTGGATCCTGTTGGTCAAAGTGACCACGCTTGGCAAATGGAGACAGTGATTGCAGGGTGGCAAGCAAAGCCCCCAAGTGGCATTTGATGGCCCCAAGCAATGAAATCCCTGTGCATTTCTTACTGTGGTTACTGAGAGTGGGATGGCTTTAAAAAAAAAAAAAAAAGGGGTCAAATAGCTCCTGTCTTATGGGACAGAAGGTTGTTTTCAGATTTTCAGTATTTTTAAATTTTCAGGTTTTTTCAGTTATTTTCAGAACAACAACTGGTGCCATCAGACAGTAACCATCAGGTGTAGGTGTTTGTAATCCCAGCCCCTGGAGCATTTCCAGAGACAGCAGCACTTCCACATGCATGGCAGGAAGGAAGAGGCAGTAAGTTGCACCAGCCTGTACCTTGTACCTCTGCTCTTGTCTGGAGATCAGAGTTTTCACAGCTTGAAGGGTTAAAATGATTCACTTTCCACACCAGCAACTCAAATCACCATGATATTTTCTCCCCTTTTAGATGGTGATCTTCTATTTGGAAAAAGAAATGAATTCCCAAGAATTTTGTCCTGCTGTGTAGGTGGAACTGTCACATAACAGCTGCTTTCAATCGCCAGCAAAACTCAAAAGCAGCAATTTTATTTCTCTGTTTCACCCTCAGTTTTAGGCTGATTTTCTAACACACCTGTAACTTTTTTGGGGAAACTGCCTCCTTCCTTGAACACAAGCAACAGCAGAAGGAAGAACAGTTTAGTACCGAGCATATAAAGACTCTTAAAGGGAAAACGAAGCAGAAATCCTTGGGAAAAGTACTTCTGATGGAACAGATCCATTTGTTGGGTTTGAAAGAAGTGCATTCTGCAGCACTGGCCTTGGTGAGAACATGAGGTGCTGGATCTGACCAGGAATAGATAATTCCAAAGCCCACGCCTCAGGGACATCACTTCCAATCTCACCCGTGTCACACAGCCATGCTGCAGAGCCAGGAGAGTGCTTTGGTTATTGAAACACAGAACGAGCTCTCAGGGAACACGGTGCTTAAAGCAGCCTGAGCAATGACTCCCCGTGCACTTTGCAGCAAGTCATTTAATCTCCCCGAGCTTCTCTGCTCTGCAGGCTGAGGACAATACTTATTGTATGCACTGGGACACGCAAAGCTTCATCTGCTGAAATCATTGTTGCTCTTTGTAGCCACGGAGTGTTAGGAGAAGAGATAATGGAAGCACAAGTGAATTTCACATTTGAGTGGTGGCCATTAAGCCTTGCTGGAGTCCTCTGACTTCAAAGACATTTTATCTCTCCTCTAGTGACAGATTACATTTCAAGGACTGACCTTGCACATAAACCTAGACAGGGCTAATTTCTGGCCATGTTTCCCCTAGTGCTGCTATTTATCCCACAGAAAAGAGACTATGGGAATATTGTTTGTACCTGCCTCCTACTTGGAAATGTCTGCCTAAAAATACCTGGTGCTCCCACTTTCTCTCATGGGCAGTGACATCAGCACTGCCAGAAGTCAGGAATGTGCATGCCAAATCTTCATCTGAAGAGATTCATTGGAAGCCAGGGACAGTCTAATCTGCAATTTATTTATTTTTTTTATGGATATTTGCTACCCTTTGTGTTGCCTGTGGAGCCACTTATGCATCCCCTGCTGCCTGGGAGGTGCCCTGCATTAGCGCTCCAGATAATGAGATCATATCTCCTGAAGTGTCAGTCCTTCCCTTTACACATGGCTGAATGCAAACCAAGTGTGGGGGCTGTCCCTGGAGTTATTTGCTGCAGCTGGATGAGCGTGGAGGGCACACGTGGCACACAGGAACATTGGTGGATTTGCTCTCACACTCACACATGAACTGCAGCCCATGGTCACGGCAAAGCCTTGCCCAGAATCACTGCATGGCTTTGGGAGAGCTGATCTCGTGTGTCTGGCAGGCCCAGGGAGCTCCTGGCCAGGGCTTTAGGCTGTCCAGATTGCAGGGTGGACAGGCAAGACACACACCAGAACATCTGGACAGGGCTGGGAGTACTGGGAGAGTGGGCAGGGAAGTCCCCGTGAGAAGCAGGAGCTGAACCCAGCAATCCCAACATTCTGCCAAGAGTTAAGGAATTCCATTCCCCATCCTACCAGAAATGACCATCCTCAGGTCTGTAGGTTCTGAGCTGTGGACCTGTCCTTGGTGGCACATTTCAAGCACTGTGGTGGGGTTGGAAGGACCACTTTGTTCCACTGTTTCAGTTTGTGGGGCTAAATCAGTGGGATTTTCAGGTCTGTGGTTGTCAGTCAATCTTGTCAAAGTGCTAAGAGTCAACAAAACATAAACTCTTTGAAATGGAAAGCAGAATTTTCCAGAGAGCTCAGTCTGAAAGAATTGTGACCAAAAAAAATGGCTCTTTTATTCATTAAAATTCAAATGCAGATAAATAAGCAACAGCTCCAGTGAGGATTATGGAACTTCAGTATTTATGAGGAAGCAGAAATTTTATAAATATTGAGATTGGCTATTTTCTACCTACATACCTTTTTTTTTAGAAGAGTAATAACATTTGCTAGTCCAGCAATAAAACTATGCATTTATGCAGCAGCTTTCATCCAGAGATCTCCAAGTACTTTACTAACATTGGCTGGATGAAGCCTTGCAGAGCTCTTACAGAGAAATAAGGAATTATTATTCCCAGTTTATAAATTGAGAAATGTTTGCAGAAGAAGATCAAAGAATTCTGTCCAGAGGCAAAGGCTGAGAGTGTGGCAATGCTGTGGCAGAGTCTGGGAGCTGTTGCAGGAATTATTCTCTGTAATTGAGGACTCCACCAGCTTAAAGTTGTGTTTAGAGGGACAAAAGCTGCTGCAGGAACTGATGGGCTGAACTTGGAGTGCATCATCACTTCACACCAACTGCCTGTGTGCCATCATGGGTGAAAATGAATGGCAGGAATTTATTCCAACAGATCAGCACCAATCTTGTGTGAGTTAAATAAAGGGTGCATCAGCTCAGAGTTATGTGCTAAATGACTCTGTGGCCTCGTGTATTCAGTAAGATGGGGTATCTCTCCTCAGCACAGAATCGTGCCATGTAAATGTCACTTTTATGGATAAGGTCAATTTAAAATATGCTCCCAACAGCAGCAGCAGCCACAACAACAACAGCGTTAACAGCAACATCAGCAACAACCCAAATAATGTTTTAATACTTGTCAAAACTTCTCTACAAGACTTTTTAATGAAATTTGCCCGTGTATGAAAAAGAAATTCTGACATAAATATAAGAAAGAAAAAGAGTGTCAGAATAGAGTGAAAGATAAATATAGACTGATTAGAACATGTGTTTTTCATCCATTTTTACCATTTAAAAAGACAGAAAATGGATAGACATGGGACTGTTTCCTCTTTTCAAAAAGAAAATTTCATACATTATATCAAAAATGGAACAGGAGATTTGCGTCTTCCCCTGCCCTGCCCTGGTCTTTAAATAAGCCTCCACCAGTATCCCAAAATCCCTCTGACAATCAGGAGGTTTACTGTCTTAGATTAAGCCTTGTTGTGGGTTTGGATATTTTTTCTTCTTTTTCCCCCCTTTTCCTTTTGGCTGTCTCTATGACATGTCTTCAAGTGATCAAGATTACTGGGCTGGATAATATCCAGGCAATTAATTGACAATTAAGGTGTTAAGAAAGTTTAATGGCCGAAAGGATGTTGATAATGAAGATGAGGATGATGACAAACATTATGCTAATGAATAAATTAGTCTCTTTCTAAACTTATTTTACTTGCCACCATCAGCGGCTGATTTGATGTAGGCTCTGGTTCTGAGTTGCAACCTGTGCAGGTGCAGGGGGTGGAATTGCTCTGTCCTGGAGACACTCATTTGGCCTTTTGGAAGCAGATTTCACATCAGCATTGATGGAGGTATTGCTGTCTAGATCTTCTCGTTTAATCTAAGGCCTTGTCTCTCACCCACTAATTTATATCAATCTCTTTCTTCCCATTTACATGTAACACCTTTTTGAATCAGCCAGGGGTGTCTTTTTCAGGGCTCTAAGTGGCAGGGAACTCACAACATTCAGCTGTTGCAGGCATCAATTACTGCTGCTATTTAGAGTCACATCTCCATCCGAGTCTGAACACGACTTTGAAGTTTGCATCCATTGGGCTTTGCTGGAATGTTTTCACTTCAGCTGAAGAGCATTTTGTTAACAAATCCCTTCCCCATGCAAGCACTGAATGATGATGATGATGATGATCCAGTCATTGCTGCTTTACTGCATGTGCCACAGCCAATTTCTTCTGGAAACTGGCATTTTTACTCCCTCAGCAAGGGCTGGAATCCAGCTGTCTGAGGCATGGGCAGCCTTTCCCCTGGTGTGCACAGATCACAGCTCTCAGCTGAAGTTATTAAAGAAAGTGATCCCAAGGGAGAGGTTGCAGAGAAAACTCACAGATATTTCCTCGTTTCTTTAGGACTTGCATGTCTGAGTCTTGATTGTTTCTCTCCAATTTCAAGTAAAGCTGAATGCTGAGTCTGTTTTCTTTTTGTTTTGTGAATCATTTGGTGTTGTTTTTTTTGTCCCCAGGGATCACATTCCTAACAGTGGAACACTGCTGGGTTGGAGAAGGCAAGAGAAGGGAAGGCAGTGCTACAGGATTTGTATTAACACAGCACTTTTTGTCCCTTGATCCCTCCAGTGGCCAACCCATCATTCCTTAAAATCTCATTTAAGCAAAGCTTTTTGGTGGCCTGAATGCACAGAACCCCCTGCCCAGATTCCCAGGCAGAGCAGGGAGCTGGAGGGGGTTCTTGTTCAGCTCTCCTGGTGACCAGAACCTGCCTTGCTGCTGCTCCTGTCCCGCTGATCCCCAGCCGATGGATCTGGCAGCATCCAAGAGGAAGGGTCAGAGTCCAATGGATTAATGGTGCTTTGATGGACTTGGTGATGTTTGATGTGTTGTAGATATGCTCAGGCAGTGGTTCCTGTCTCTTTATCTTCCTTGTGCAGCTGTGCTGACAGCTTTCCCAGTCCCCTCCTGAGCTGCATTTGCAGCGCCAGGAGTTTCTCAGGCGAAATATTTGCCTTTGCTTCCTGGATCCTCTGTGTCATACACACTCTGTGTAAGGAAGGGGCCCGTGAATGCAGGAATCCACTTAAAAGGGAAGGGGTTCACTTGCTCTTAAAGAAGAGAAGGATCCATATAAAAAATCCTAGTTGCAAAGCTTTAGGAATGCAAAAAAACCTTCAGCTGCTACTCTGAAAAGTCACAGTTCACCCCGGCTGCTGATGCCAAGGACATCTCTCCTGTGTGCATTTCTGGTGAGATGGGACTCTGAGGTGTCACAAGTGTGGAAATGGTTTCCTTCAATCCCTCTCTTCACACACGGGGGAGAAATTCTCACTCGGAGCTGCCAGGCAGAGCCTGTGCTCCCACCACGGCTCCACTGCATGTGTGGCCCTGCCGAAATGCCTGCCTAGGACACAGCACAGTTCTGGGCTCTCTTCCCAAGCCTGTGAGTGTGAGAGATGCTGGAGGTGTGAAGAGGGAAGTATGTGAGTCTTGGCACATCTGCTGAGGACAGCAAATGACCTCTTGGAAAGACTCAAATGCAGAGAAATGAAAAGAAAAATAATTTGGCTGTAGCAATACTGGGAATGGAAACATCTGATGGCTCCAGAGATAAAATAAAGTGTGTTACGTCAGGATCCTGATCCCTAGGACTTGATAGATACCAAGAGTTTCTGTTCTTTCATTTAGTTTTAAGTGCAGCTCTATTTATCCACTCATAATTGTTCACTTTCCAGAAAAAATGGCAGGATACCTTACAAACTGGAAGCAGCTATAGCCTTGTGTGTCTAGGTAAAATGCCAATAAGGAAAAACATTATTGTATGAAGAGGGAAATTCTAGACTCCATAATTATCCCACTGAAAAATTGAAACGTCTTTTAAACCCTTTTTCTCCCTTTCCCAATTGAAATATAAATGAAAATATCTTCCCTGGATTGAATCGTGACTCTGTGTGTGTGATTAATTCAGATTTCATCCTACATGGAGTCCTTGACTCACTGAGACCATTTCTGATGCTCTGGAGATGAGCTGCACTACAAAGGGAATGGAATTACATATAATCACCAAAACCAAACTTGAAAATAAGTGACCTCAGGAGGTCACTCAGTCCAGCCCTGCCTCAATTCTCCACCAGCTACTTCTAAACCTCTCCTGACAGGTGTTGTTTTAACCTGCTCTTAAAAAACCTCTGGCGGTTCCAATCTCACAGCAAACTATTCCAGCCCTTAACTGTCCTTTACTGCTGAATGTTTTCCCTTCATGTCTAATATAAAATAAACAGCTATCTCTATTTTCTCACCTCTTTGGAGACACGAAAGATATTCTTTCAGAGGCTGAGACCACACTTTCCAATGGTGAAATCAGCATTCTCCAACCAGGCTGATTGGGCTGCAGGTCAGACATTCTTGTGCTGATACATTTTTCTTTGCCATACACAAATCCTTCTCATTTTTCTACCTCTTTATTGATATTTTCTCTCCCATGTGCTTGTTTATATGTCCATCCCTCTCCACATCTCTTGGATTTGCCTGTTGTCGTGGTTTGATAGACAGGTGTCTGCTAAGGAAGGCAGGAGCCTCCTTTGGAATGGAAAATATGACCCCTTTCCCTCTGAATTGCTATAATTTTGAAATTTAGGGGCTTTCAGGCAAAGACATGGGAAAAGGAATAACAGCTGCTTTCAGGAACTTGGTAGGAACTTAACATGAATAACAGACCTGTGCTTCCAATGCCTCCTCTGCCACGTCCCAGCAGAGCCGGTGAGAGCCCAGCTCAGGCAGCTGCAGCTCCAGGAGCTGATTTCCTGGGAGCTGACATCAAGGGGAGCTCTCCAGTTTGTCCTACTGGCCCTTGCCTGAACTATTGATGTAAATTTGTGACAAAAGCATCGCTCATGCAGGCTGGTACTCCGGGATGGAAACATGACACATCCATAAAACGTGATCTATGAGTAATCATCACACGTGTGCCTTCAGACAGGGCAGAGCAGTGACTTGCTAATTAAGTTTTACAATCCAGTGGTTGTGAGAAAGATAAAAACACGTCCCTGGTCAATCCATTACAAAGAGAACAGAGCATCTGACCTTTTCATCCTGCCTTCCGTTTGCACTCGCTAGATCCATAACCTTTTCCAGCTGGAACAGAAAGTTCAATTAAGTTTTGTTGGCTTAGAAAACTGCCCGTGTCCTGGAGAGTAGATTAGGCACTCAGGGGCTGCAATTATCCATCTGGTGCCACTTCAGCTATAATATCTATATATTTATATACATACTGCCAGCCTTGCAAGGATAAACATTGTGCTGAGTTGCTCGGAGAAGGGTCACATTCCCTGCTGCTGGGGACTCCTTTGGTCCCCACATTCCAAACCACGAGGATCTGTGCAGGGCAAAGCCAATGTCACTCCTGGCACTCAGCCCCAGAGGGAATGTGTCAAACAGGAATGGGTTCAGCACATACCACCCAACCTTTCAGGTTTTCATCTCTGTCAGCCCACTGATTTATGGATCTGCACTTCCTCACAGTCCAGGAGAGGCATGCAGAACCTTTGGAAATAATTTAATCTCTGTTGAGAAAGGAATTTTATAAATAGAGACACATGTATATATTAAATGCAGTTAGCACTTCTGGGGACAGCGAGCTTGGCCTTGGCACATCACTCATGCAATCACATCAAAGATGAGCTCCTGGCAGGGACCAGCCCATCAATCATCAGGGTGATCAATAACACCTGCAGTGCACGCAATCAAACCTGAGCAACCTCACATAGCCTCGGGTGAGGGAATGTCAGAGATCCTCACCACACACAGGCGCTGCACCTTCAAGGGCTCAGCTGAAAGTTTGCTGAGCTGGATTTTCCCTTTGGGGATGTTTTCAGCCTTTTTGCAGAGCTCCAGCTCTCTCTAAAAGAGAAGGAAACACTTCTCAGATCATCACATTTCAGGTAGAACCAATGCCTTAAGAAAGGGCTGCAACAGTGGTGTTCATTCCCAATAAATGACAAGGCCAGTGGGCATTGCAGCTCATAACACACGGCTCTGCCTTTACCAGGAGCTTTTAAAAAGGTGAACATAAACTTTCCCTTATCCACTGGACACCAAGAAAAGTAACAAGCAAACAGCTGAAGACCACACACTGTCTGCTGTGGGGCAAGTGGCAGTAATTTAAGTCAGTACCATCAAAATATAGGTTGTCCTGCTCAAAAAAATGGGGGAAGAAAGACTTTTCATCCCAAACAAAGGAGGAAAGCTGGGATCCCAGCTTCAGCAGCTGGCAGATCTGGAAGATGTTATTTCTGCCCACCAGCAGGAATCTTTCTCCAGGGCTTGGTGAGTGCAGATTTTTCTCATGTGGTCACACAAGTCATCATGGGTCATAAAATCATGGAATGGTTTGGGTTGGAAGAGACTTTGAAGATCATCTCGTTCCTCCCCCTGCCATGGCAGGGACCCCTCCCACTGTCCCAGGCTGCTCCCAGCCCCATCCAGCCTGGCCTTGGGCACTGCCAGGGATCCAGGGGCAGCCACAGCTGCTCTGGGCACCTGTGCCAGGGCCTCACTGCCCTCACAGTAAAGGATTCCTCCATATTCCTCACTTAAATTTCCCACTTTCAAGCTCTGTTCCTTTCAGCAGAAAAAAAAAATAAAATCTGAAACACATTAAAGAAATCTGCCACTGATTTTCTACCCCCACCTCCTTGTTTGCTGACCTGCATCTTTTCCTGGGGAAATACAGACTATCAGAGAGCTCCAGGTCACAGACTTACAGAAGCTACTGCGAGAACTTGGATTTCATGTGCTCCAAATGTCACTCCTTCCATCCCACAGCACTCTGGCGACTGCCTTCACCTTGATGCCATCATCTCTCAGCTTATTTTTTCTCCTTACTCTTCCTACACATGAAATAAATAACAAACTCCATCCTGCAGCAGGAATGTCCCACAGCAAGAAGCTGGCTGCACCATGGGCCAGGAAGGATGCAGGGATAGCTGCTCCTATTTCAGCTTCCTGGAGAAGGAGGAAAAAAACCTCTGCCCTTGGCTTTGCCCAGAGCCTGTTTGGTGGCACTGGCACCACCCAGGTGTGTCCCTCTTTCCCGTCCTGGCACAGCCTCCTCTGCTTTGCCATGGCACTGGGCTGAGTCTGCACCTTCTCAGAGAATTCCCACCTTCCCTGTGGCTCCCTGCGCTGAGCATCATTAGCTGCTCAGCCCTTTTGGGCTGGGAGACAGGAATCTGGCAGGAAGGTGTAAACAGCCACTTTAATTGGGTGTTTAGAACAAAAGCAGCAGTGGCAGCGCTGTCATTTTGGAGCTGGCTTACAAACAGGCAGTTTGAAAATCCCTGCCTCCCATCTGCACAGAGTTAAACCTCCCAGCACTCGCTGAACGTGGGAAAAGCAAACACAAACCAAAAAAAAGTGTCTTTCTGTCAGGTTATTCCCAACATGCAGGGTGGCCTAACCAGGCCAACCCCCTCAGTTCTTGTTTTTGTTTTATGAATGAAGCACAGGAACTTCTTTTCCCTCTTCAGGGATTGTTTGTTGTATCTTATCACAAGTTCTGAGCCATGGATGGTGCAGGCTCTGCTCTCTCACAAACACGAGGCCATTCTGCCCTCAAGGAGACAAAATGTGCCCTTAGATACAAACCAAACAATCCAATTATTGAACTCTACCTATTCCAAATGTGTATTGTTATTGCTGTGCTACCAAGAACTGGTTATCAATCCATTCACTAACGTGGCACTGCACAAACTCTGCACTGCAGAAAATGGAGTGAGGGAAGGAGAAGAAGGGAAACTGAGGCAGTGCCCACAATCCTCCATCTTGAACCCTCACTTACACCCACAATCTATAAAACCTAAAGAATTCATTTTTCACTGAGCAATAACCACCAACTCCACTGCTCTCTAATTCACACTGGGGTTGTTCCCAACCCCTCAGAAAGCTTTGGAAGTTTTCTCCATGGACAGAGATTGAAAGGAGCTTTCCTGAGGGTCAGGAGTCCTCAGGACAGTCAGAGAAATATTCCCTCCATCCTGGGTTCCCACACCTTTTCAGTAAGTGAGAGTTTCTGCACTGATTCCCACACTCCATGGTTTATCCTCTGCCTTGAGGCTCTGCCAGACTGGCACTGCACTGCTTTTCTTCCCCACCCATCGTAGTCTTGTGCATGATCACGATATTCACCTTCTCTGCCTCTCACCACTCTCCTCATTGGGGCTTTCTGGCCTGGGCAGTCCATGACAGCTGCCAAAATGTCCAGATGTGATGGGAAATGACAGATCAGCAGCCACATCACATCAGGCCTCAAAATGAGGAGCCCTTTCCTGCTGGCCCTCATCTTACAGTCCCCTGTGACTGTGATTTCCCAGGCAAGGAGGCTGTTTGCTTATCATTTTTCTTTCTGGTGGTCTGTACTCCGTGTCTCTGAAAGGATGGGGAACTAAAAAAAAAAAAACCCCAACTTACTCAAAACTGTCCTGAGATGTTCTGTCTGCACCTCTAAACACAGATGTGGATTTAGCTGTGTTGCTTAGAAACCTGCATCTGTGGCCTGTCTGGTCCCTTCATGTTTATTTAAAATCACATCTAATAGGAAAAGACACAGCCAGAAGGCTGAAGAGTGAAAGTTTACCAGGGTCACTGCTTCTGTCACCTGAACTATTTTTCTGGTCTGTGCTCCCAAAAAACCCAAACAGCTTCCATACAAATTAGGAAGAGAAACACAGGATTTCAGCTCAGCTATCTCCCACCCAAGGCTTGTCCCCTGCCCCAAGAAAGCAATCCTTGTGTGTAGTGGGCAGCATTATGCTGACAAGCATCTTAACTTCACTGAAACATCTTTTTTTTATCTCCCTACTGGGAAGTTGTATCCCTAGATAAGCAGAAATAGATTTTAACAGGGATACCAAATATCCAGCAGTCCTGGCCAAACTGTAGCTGTGCTTGTGTGGATAAACCAGGCACAGGGAGCCTGATGTACCTGGAGCAGCTCAGGTTTATTGTGTGACTTGCTCAGGTCAGCCTGGGCACGGCTGGGAACTCGCTGCCTCCTCAGGGCCTTCAAGTGCACAGGTGTGTGGGGTAGAGCTGTTCCCAGCATGTCCAAGATTCCTACACAAATACCTCCCAGAAATGGATCCAGGTCACCACTCCATGCTGTAACAAGGCCAGGGAGCACTGAAGTCCAGGTGCAGATATGATTTCCACCCAGTCTGACAGTGTCTTCACTTAGATTTAAGCACAATTGCAGAATCCTTACTGTTGTCTTCTCTTCTGCTGAAATAAAAATGAACTGGAACCAAAACTTGAAATCTAACAAATTCTGAATGTAATGGCTTCATAAATTGCAGACACGAGACAAGTGTGATTTATGGCTCTGCTGTTTTGTATAACCAGGGCCATAGATTTCTTCCAGTTACTGGTTTCTGCATGAACCTCAATTGAGTTATGGTTTAAGCAGGGACATGCAGCCTTTAACACTGGTACCAGAATGAGGCATCTAACCACATTCCCTGAAAACGATTTTCCAGTGATTCATCACTTTCACTGGAAAGCAGGTGACACTTTAATTCAGGCTTGAACTTCTCTAGCTCCTGATTGAAGTTAGAATTTCTATGGAGAGGCAGAAAGAAACCAAAGGGAAGGAAATAGTGCTGTTGTGTCTGTCTCTTTTTGCATATCTCATTTCCCATCACAGGATGAAAATGCAACAGCTGAAATGCTGAAATGAAAGGCTGTGTTGAGGATCTATTCAGCACAGTCACAAGCAGATCAGACAAGAAATTCCATGAGTCTGATTCTGCTGATGTTTCCTGCCTGAATGGGAGACTCACAGCCTCCCCTTGGGAGTAAACAAACTTCCAGTGTTAGCACCACTCCTCTGATATTTTTGAAGCCTATAAATAAAGCTTTGTTTAACTGAACGCCCCAGCACCGAGCACAATCAGGAGGGCTTGGAGTGCTGTCTAATTTTTCAGCTTCCTGCACTGGACTGATTGTTTTCCATGGCCCTTTGTACTCTTAGTTTATGAAAAATCAATACTTTAATAAAGAAAACTAATCCCCCTGCTATCTATTTAGAGCAGGACTAACTCCAGCTCTGTCACTTCTGCTGTTCCCTTCACTGATCTCCAAGAAACTGGCACAGCTGTTAATCCAGCAGGATGGGATCCCCTTGCTCAGGCAGTGGAGGGCTCAGGGTCAACAACATGGATTTTGAATAACCAAAAGGGTGGAATTTGGATGCCACCTGCTACTAAGAGCAATGTGGCTTAATGGGAATTTTCAGGTTTTATAACATTTTATTTCCCATATCTGATTGCAAGGCAAAGAACTGTTAAAGTATAGGGGAGAAAGACTTTGCTGTGTTTTTTCCAGTTCAAACAATAAATAAAAACCAACCCCAACCATGCAAAGAGATGGTTTGCAGAAAATAAGGCTGTCAGTGTCTACTTTGACGTTTACGGGAGAAAAACCAGGTTTGAGATGTCATTCATTTTCTCTGAAGGAAAAGTCAAGATTCAGGAGAAAAGGCTTTGAAAACAACATATTCCAAACAGATTCATTTCGGCTGTGTTTGGTTTGTTATCCTGGACATCTTGGTTTGGGGTGAAAACTAACATTTTTTCAGCAGACTGCTGGTACTTGGCTGGGCTCTCAGGGAGCACCCAGGCCTCTTGTGGTTCTGCATGGCTGGGGGTTAGCAGGAGCAATGGAGGAATTTTTTAAGCCTTGAATTTCTGTGGAATGGCTGATTCCTGCTCTATGTCCCCAAGCAAGGTCAGGGAGAGCCACTGCCACCAAATACTGGAGGAGAACAGGAGGCAAGTGGGGAATGGCTGGGGTTGAGGCATCATCCCCAGGAGGGACTTTTGGCTCCATGGTTTCTGCTCCTGCTGGAAGGAATAGCTCCTGTGGCAGAGCTGGGAGCCATCAGGCTCCATCCTCCTGCTGAGGGCACGAGGAGCTCACACTGGGCTCAGCAGGGCCCTCACTCAGCAGTGTGCTGGTGGAAATCCATTTCATTTTCTCCAGGGCACTCCTAATAGTCTCCAAGGACTGCTCATCGCTGAAACAAATCCTTTCTTTCCTCCAGCTCTTCCCAAGCACCTTCTTTCCAAACCCCAGGCCTGCCTGATGCCTGAATTTGCTTCCCCCTTCCCATGGCAGAGAGGAAGAGAGGAAGCCATGAAGATTTTCCACTTGAAACAGCAGAAACACATCACAGCCTTTCCCCACCCCTTGGGCTTCAAACCAGCAGCTCTTCCCTTTTCCCCCACCTCACCATTCTCACAATCCACCCAAAAACAAACCCAAAAGGGTTGGGAAGCAGTGGTCTCTGCAGGTAGGAAAGCATCTCCTGAGCACAGGGAATTATTTTTGGTGAGCTTTGAAGTGCCACATGACACAATCTTCACAAAATGCCAAGCAGCCAAAGCTGGAGCCACGCGCTCCCAACCTCTTGCGCTGAGGTAAAAATAAACATTAATAAAAGGGCTGAGGAGGCTTAATGGGAAGTGGAAATGCAAAAAGAACAAAGCCATGGAAACTCAGCTGGGATGAGCCTCGGCAGGTGTGAGGGAGCACAGTGGTGGCTCTGCTCTGACCATCTCTCTCCTCGCTGCAGGGCTGGCTGCTCCAGGCCACGGCAACCACCTGGGAATGTTTGGATCCTCCTGAACAAGCAGCTCAGGAGTGTCACCCTGAAATTACAGCCTTCTGATGAGTGTTTTCATGGTTGTAATTCATTTTCTCACAAGTGTTCCATAAAAACAAGTTGTTTACCACATTCTTTTTAAGAGACGTCACTTGACGGACTTTTGGTTTGACCAGTGTGATTAGAAAGGTGGATTCTCCAATCCCTGCTCATTGTGCAGAATCTATAAATACTGAGGTCAAAGAATAAACCTTCTTCTTTCCAGTTCTGACTCTGCACTCTGTTGGTGTGGCTCGTTCCATGTCCTCTAGTGTCACAGGAGTGTTGGGCAGGGTGAGGGTGCCCAGAGCAGCCACCAGTGACGAGAGGACACCACGTGTGGCTGGGTGTTCATTACTGACATCAGCAGCGCCTTTGTCACAGGCCACCAGCAATTTATTTTCCCATACATCACCCCTCATGATTTTAATGATGGTGGGAAGATGCTGTGCAGAATTGGGGCGTATCAGCCAGAGCAGCGGTGTCCTCTGTCCTCAGTACCCTGGACCTCAGGCTGCAAGTAATAAAAACCTCCCATGCTGGCTCTGTGGGTGCTTACAAGTTAAACCACGCTCAGGAATCATCCTAAAAATCTGTTTGAGCCCTTTGAAAATCATTGTAGGGGTTTCCATCTCTGGCTGTACAATTCCAGACATTGCTCTTTTAACCCATCAAGCTGGCTGGCCTTTAATTTGAGCTTCTCCTGGGGATGTCTGTCTCAAAAGGCTGAGTAGGTTACAAGGCACCTTCATGTTCTCACTGTCATCTCACTCCCTATTCTCTTATATTTTTCCAGATCTTTTTCTCACTGTCATCTCACTCACTCTTTTCTTATATTTTTTCCAGATATTTTTCCATCTGTTTTGTCAAAGCTTTCTACAAAATGGCTGGCTCTGAAATAAAGAGAATCTCCACCACACAGCAGCCTCAAACTCCGACATGGCAGGAGGTTTCTGGGTGAGGAGAAGGGAAACAAAAGGCAATAAATACTAAACCAGTGTGTCTTCCCAGGCACACCACGCCTGTTGTGTCTCTATCCCGAGCAGTGGCAGAGGTGACAGTCCTGCTGGTGGCACTGAGGATGTCTGACAGGAGCAGCATCCCCGTTCTGGAGCGGGCAGTGCTCTCCTGCTGTGCCCTATCAAAGCAGGATTAAATCCTCCTGCTAGTCTGGGACTGTGGCTGCTGGCAGGGTCCTGGGAGGGTCAGGCTCTTTGTATTTTCCATCTGCCCGACGAAGTTGGGCTCCTGGAGGCAGGATTTATAGGCAGCACTGCCAAGATGGAGCAGACCTTGGCTGGCCCATGTCCCAGCTCTGCTCTCCACGGCCACCTCCTGGGTTCTGAGCAGCCCCAGGCTCTGCTGAGCAGCACTGTGACCTCAGAGTGGCAGGAGGGGACTTCGGAGGGGTCTCAGGGGCTGACATGTAGGACTGTCATGGAGCACAGCCCACCTGTGGCCCTTGCTTGTGCAGGATAGATGCTGAAGCACCAGCAATGCCCAGCAGCAAGAGAAAACTGGCAGCAAAAAGGGCAGGAAGAGATGGGAAGACTCAGTGGGTTGAGGCTGGAAACAGCTCAAAGGAGAAGATGCAAATGCTCTTGCTGCTGCCTGGCTCTGCAGCTTTATCCTGCATGGTAATTCCCAGAAACATGCTGGCTGCTCAGCCCTGGCTGGGCTGCAGGGCACAGAAAGAGGCTGTGCCAGAGCCCTGGGGCATCCTGAGCTCCCTGCCGAGGAAGCAGAGGAAAGACAAACAGGGAAAGCTGGGATGAAAACTTTGCTATCCCCAGTGCTACTGAAAGGGCACCAGCCAGGGCTGGTAGGAGGGCATGGAAACCCCTGCCAAAAGGAAAATGAAGTCCCAGAGTCAGTAAAGCTGGGATCCTGAGGGGAGACGAGTGCACAGCTCTGCCCAGGGCTGGCCCAAGAGCAGCAGTGGAAGGAAAACACAAAGTGACACGCTGGAAGGTCACAAGTGATTTATCCTGCTTTTATATCTGCAGGAGACATTTTTTCAAATGGAACTAAGAGAGGAGGGATTAAAAAAATCCAATGAGAAATAACGAAAGTCCCAGGGCAGAAGCAGAGCAGAGAGCAGAGGCAGTGTGGCAATTTCAGCTTTCACTTAGCACTTCCCAGGACTGAAAACCTTCTCCTTCTGCTGAGCATCCCTTCCCTGCCATAAATCCCAAACCCCAGCAGCTGCTGCTCACCTTTCTTTCCTCACCTCAGCCCCAGCAAGGCTTTATGAGGTTTCCCAGGGCTGAAAGGCCGAATTCCAGACAAGGAGGGGGTTGTCCCTTCCCATCCCAGCTCTTCCACCCTGTGACTACTGGGATATTTCTGAGGCAGAAAACATAGACAAGGTACTGAGATGTGGGGAGGTGTGTGCAAAGGGAATGACAAATAAAGTAAATGGTCCATAGTGAGTAAAACACGGGGTTTGGTACTGAGACATTGAAATCTTCCCTTTTTCTCTTGGCATCTTTAATTTCAACACTGATGAACACTGACCAGGGACACCTTAAAATTTTAAACTTACGTGTTAGGGAGTGTTGACAAGGCTTTCACAGGAGCAGGAGAGAGACGCCAAATAAATTAAAAAATAAAAAAGAAAGCAAAACCTGCCATCCCAAGCTTTAAGGTCTGTCTGTAAGCCCACCCTGAGCTCCAGTGCTAAAGGTTCAAGCCCTGGCATCACCTCCCTTTGCCTGACAGTGCCTCCTAGTGCATTAACATTCCGAATTAAACCTGGGGGAGGGCAGCAAAAGTCAGGGATCACAGAGGGAATGAACTCAGAATTAGAGATGGACCTGAACCAAACCCCTGGGTCAGAACTAAAGGACAAGCAGGGGGCTGGAATTTTGCAGCTCAGCCCAATCTATAATTCATTATGTATCTCTGGTATTTCTAAGAAGGCTACAGCTGTGATATTTAAATGCCAAACCTTTGCGCATTTTTATGCTCAGACTTTGGTTGTTGCTTTTGAGAAGCTGGAATAGTTTTTGCTCCTCCCTGCTCCCTGTTTAAAATGGAGAGGAAGAAAGGCCTGGCAGCATCCTAGATAGGCTTAATTCTTGTTATTGTAACTTCAAGGGCATTTGGAATCAGAGAATCTGGAGCTCAGAGCCAGCTGATGGTCAGTTCACCTTTTTTCCCAGGTGGCTCTTCACTGGACAGAGAAAAATTGGTATTTCCTCCCCAGCACACACCTCGACAGGCCAAACTTTGTGATTTCCACAGCTAATGATTTCCACCACATTTTTTCCCTATGGATGAGCAGAACAAGGAAGCATGAACGGAAATTACCAGCCGAGCAGATAAGGAGGTTTGTGCAATGCACAGCATGAAACAGGGCAAGGGGGAAAGCAAAAGCAGAGGTGGTGGCAGTGGAGGGGAAGCCAGATGAGGAGAAGTGTTTCAAACACACAGGGGGTCAGGAGGGCAGCAGAGGTGGTGGTGAGGCCCCTGGGCAGCAGCAGAGGTTGCTGTGAGAGAGGTGCTGCAAGCTCAGACAGAAATTTATCCCAATTTCCAGCCCTCCCATGGATTTGGGTCACATCATCCAGGCTGGGGCTGTGGCTCCTCAGCTGCTCTGAGGGGACACAGGCAGGACTGCTGCCTCCCCTGCCCCATCCAGGAGGTTCTGCCCCAATTCTGGGGGGAATTTTGCTCTTTTCCTGATTCTGTCCAGCCTCAGAAACAGGGAACAATCATAGGACCACTGATGGTGTCCTCATATCCCATTTCTAGTCTAAAAGTATTTTCTTTTTGTTGCTTCTTACTCATTGTCATGTATGTCAAAGAAATTTGTGAGCATTCTGGGGGCTAATAATTTTTATATAGAAAAATTATGCATAATATGAAACAATTAGTTGAAATTCTTTTCATAAAAGCAGGAGCAATGCATTCATTGACATTTAACCTCCTCCTTCCCCTGTAATCAAAGTCTTTTAAATAGAAATTACATTAAATTTGATTTCATTTTGGCAGTTATATCTTTTGAAAGGAAAAAAAAAGTGTGATAGAAGTGGGAGAAACCTTTCTGAAGTAAAACAGGCTGTGACAAAGCAATAAGTATCTGCACTGGAGAAGAAAAACCTTCTAAAAACTGATCCAGCGGAGCCCTAGAATTATGATGTCAAAGGAAGGAGCACGAGGAAAAAAGTGAGAGAGGGAAACAGATGTATCAGGACAAATATGGATGGAGTTAAACCACAGTGATAATGTCCTCCCTAATGGCCCGAGGCACGGCCCTGCTAGCACCTAATTAACATCTGGCACAGCTGGAGGGCTGGGGCAGGCACAGAGCCCGAGGTGAGGTGAGTGTGTCAGTAATTGGTGCTTTTCCCTTCAGATGCAGCTTAAGCAAACAGGGTTCGAGGTGGAGAGGAGCCGAATCAGAATAAAAATGCCCCTCAGAGAGGGAAAGGCAGAGGAAAGGCTGCGTTCAGCCAGAGCTGGGGTTCCCAGCTGCCCTGCAGGGGGATGGCAGCTGTGTCAGGGCTTTGGGGCAGCTCCCTCTGCTCTGTGAAAGCAGCTTGGATGGAGCAGAGCAGTGCCCATGGCTTTGCCGGTTTTCATGGAATATCCTGAGCTGGGAATGACCCACAAGGGTCATCAAAGCCCAGCTCCTGGCCCTGCACAGGACAGCCTCAAGTCCCACCCTGTGCCCGAGATCATTCTCCAAGCCGTCCCTGAGCCTTGGGGCCATGGCTTTGATTCCTACACCTGGCACCAGGCTCCTCATGCACCACCTATTCCTCAGTGTCTCCTCAATTGTCTCTCCCTGATTCTTTCCTGCTCCTTCTTAGGGCAGAGGTGCATGAGGGTGGGGCTGAGGACCCCCAAAGCAAGAAGTGGGGACAGAAAGGCTGATTTTATTCTTGGCTGTTCAGGGAGAACGTGTCTGGGGCAAGATTTTGTAAGTGCAGAAGGTAAAATCCATCACTGTCAAAACCGAAGGGGAGGTTAGAGCAATATTGAATGGAGTAGGGCTTCCAGCTACTTTTTGCAACCTTAGGAAATAAATCTAAAGGCTTCAGAAGGTCTGTACTGTACATCCTTATTAACAAGGAAAATCTCAGGAAATGATGAGTTCTTTCAATTTCTGCTATATTTCTTCCATCTGCTTTTCTCCCCCCTTGAAAAATACATGTGTAGGGAGGATCTAAGAACATTGGTTGTGTGCTTTTGCCACAGCAACAGAATTAAAATTCCTGGAAGGTATCATGCCAGGATATGCAAATTTGGAAAGATGAAGAGTCTTCTGAAGAGCTGGAATCCCCAGGACCTTGGACCAGCCAGGAGAGCAGCTCTGGATTTTTGCACAGATGCAGAAACTTTTGCTCTGTTGTGAGAACAGGGTCACATACATATTTTGGTCACCTTATTGTATAAAGAATATTAAAACAAAGCAAAGTGCCTTTAGCATGACACTTGAAGAGCCCAGCTTCTCTTAAAATGGGAAAGAAACAAAGTGTGTTGGAAAAAGGAAGAGACCCAGCCAGATTAGAGAGAAAAAGGAAGAGGCAGACTGAAAATACATTTGAGTGTCATGTGAGAGAGGTGACTTCATCTTGAACCTACTGGTTAATCCAAGACATTCATTTTAAATGTGGGGCTCCCATCACGATGCTGAATACAGCTCATGGAAACTGGGTTATTGTCCCACTGGAGTGTCTGAGCACCTCTTCCCTCTCAGTGTGGCATCCCTCACCCTCTAAATCCATCACTGCTGAACAAGCTTCAGTGCTTCCAGAAGCTACAAGGGAATCAGGGACTCCTTTCCCCAGCTTTTGTTGTCAGTCTTGCCCAAATCCCAGCCCAGGAGCAGAGTGTGCCCACTGTGAGCTTGGATGTACTGCTTTATTTTTGCTTCTGGGCTCTGGGCAATATTAATTTTTCAAGGCAAGTCTGGATCTCAAACATTTGTCAAAGGCATGGCTGGTGAAGCTGAGATCCATCTCCTTTCTCTTGCCACTCCCTCACTTTTATTTTCACTCCTCCCTCACCTAAACTGCTGCAGCCTGTTCCAGAATAGCCAGTGATCCTCTTTACTTGCCCCTTTGGCTAAACCATCACACACTATTGGTTATCCTCTGATGTAGGCAAGGTGGTGATTTTTCCAGAATCCTGAAAATCCCTGGATGTGGTTTTGGGCAGATACAGCCACACCCTTGCCACCAGAAGCCCATGGGGTTCCCACTGCCCTGACACGGCCCCAGGTCACTGTCGTGCTAGAGGCCATAACAAGTGGTCCTCGTGTCCAGCCCTTGATGGAGCGAGGCCAGGATTCTATCCAGGGAATCACCCTTTGGAAACAGACTGGTAAAAAGCAACCTTTCCACCAACACTTGAAAGTTGTTGAGTTTGGGGCTTATTTTTTTTTCTCCTTTCTCCTTTGCTTCCGCTCTCCTTTAAAGGGACAATAAATGAAGAGTTTATCTGTAATTTTCTCAGCAGGACAAGTGCATTGAAATAGCTGGCAGGATCCCCCATTGTATAAATCAATGTGTTCTCTCTCTCTCGAGCTTGGGCCTTCTGATAATAAGCTAAACAAGAGCTGATGCCTTCCAGCTTCATGGCTGCAATCAGCAAGCAGGTGAGCACAAGAGCTTTCCTCATGCTAATGGGGGTAGTGGGAGGTTGTTAATTTGACCTGGAGTGTGGATTTAGTCCCTCCTGCAGTGGAGCTGTTTCTGCAGTTATCTCTTATTTCCAGTCCAGACATACTCTGGGAACCATTACCATATTTATGAACCTACCTGGACTCACTGAACAGGCATGAAAGGGTTAGAAAGACCTATCTGTTCTACCAGCTGTGCAGCCAGCATCTGCAAGTGGGAAAAGGAGGGGAAGGAGGAAAAAAGAGAGGTTATTCTGCGTTTTCTGGGTGTGTATAGGCCCTCAAAGGCAGCATTCATTAACATCAGAGAGCAGAACAACCCATCCTGGCCAGGTAAATCTGCCCTGGTGCCACCTACCAGGTCACCACCTGTCCCTGTGCAGATTTACCCCCCTGCCAGGGCAAATTCCCCTGAGTGTGCCTTATTTATTGCAGGCAAGCAGAGAACATGGGCAGGAGATACAGGTGACAGGGAGCAAGAAGAGTCTGTGCTGCAGGTTCTAATTCCAGGCTCAGGAATGGTTTTAATTGGTGATTTTAGCCAAGCAAGAAGATTGTGATGATTATGACACAGCACATCTTCTTTACCAGGTAATGAGCAATGGTAAGAGGTCTTAAATCCTTGGACAGGACATGTTCAGGATCTAAAAGTCATGATCACAGCTGTTCTAAATGAAAGGTTCCTGGTATGTTTTCTCTGCTAACTCTGTTATCACTCATCTAATCCCTTAGTGCTCTAGTAATCCCAAAGACAAAGGCAATGAAAGATGGTCTTGAATTAAACAGTGTGAATTCTATGAATTTAATGTATCATTGCAGAGTCTGTTGCTCAGCCTGGGGCACTGAGGACCTTACACAGCAAGGAGATTTGGGGAGTGTGTCTTCTTGGGGAAGCCTGCAGGGGATTCCCATCCCTCCCGAGTTCACAGGCTGAGGTTTTAACTTGAACACCTCTTTCAGCTGCTGGGAACGGGCAGCTTCATCTTCATCTTTGAAAAGGAGATGACAGAGGGTTTGTAATGCTGTCCTTCACATGGGAAGGGGAAGAAGCAGCTACACGAGCCACAGGGGTGGTTTCCTTACAGAGAACAGGTCAGATCTGCGAAGAATTTACTGGGCCTAAAGAAAAAAAATCTCTGTAAAGGTTAGGAATAAAAAAAAATAAATCTCTGGGTTTCTTGGACTTGTCTCTCTGTAGTAGCATAGACATGAAGAAGATAACACTGAGATGATTCATTCTGCTTGCTCTGGTGAGGGTGGTTCGGCAGCTACTTACACCCTATGTAAGGGAAAAGGGAAAAATATTGATCCAGAGTTCCCACATCTATGATCTACATCCTTGTGCTTCCCTTAAAGGAAATTTATTGCTCCTCATCAGCAATAAATCAGAAGCCCAACTTCCCTGCTGCTTCTCAGACAGAAACACTCTTGTACAGTGTGAGAGAAACTCCCCGAAGTGCAGCATATGAGGGTCAACACACTGGCAAGTCTGGGTAACATTTCAGAGCTAGGAAAAGAGAGACAGATCAGCTGCCAATATGCTGGAAAATAGTAAGCTTTGAATTACATTTAATTCCTTTAATAGCTGTATTTATTTTGTACACTACGGTATAAATAGATATGTATTTATACTAATATTTATAAATATATGTATAAATGTGTCTTTGCAAATATATATTTATCAAAGCAAATGAAATGAATACATATTTATAAGGAAATATTTGGTGCATTTAATAAACATACACAACCTGCTGCCATTCTGGAGGATAAAACAAGGTGGAGAAAACTGAAAGCAAACCTAAGCAAAAAATAACCTTAGATTGACACTCTCTTCCTAATGGATCCCAAAGCTCTGTTTTACTCTAATTTACTCACCAGTAAGAGATCCAATTCTGATGTGCAGCAGTTTCTGGGATGAGATACAGTAATTGTGTAACCAGAATAGCTTCACCATGGCTGAGTGCAGGCTGGGAAGTGAAAGACTGCTTTTCCAATGCAACATGAGCAAACTCATCCTGGGTGAAATTATTCCCAGTTTACAGCAAGCAAAGTCCTAAGCACAGTATCGAGCTGGGAGTGTGTCTGTAGTGCAGGCCTGTATAGAGGAGAAACAAGCTTTATAGAGTTAGATAACAGCAGTTTAGGGGTCGATGAGAACTAAATAAAGAAAAAAGTAGCATAAATTTGCCCACTCTGAGCAAGGTACTGCTAGTTTAAAGCAAGCTTGGGTTCTTTTCCAGCAGTGCTGCTGCATAGCCACTGAATCCTGGAGGAGTTCAGAGAGGCTGGCATTTGGCTTTGACCCCAGGGTTAATTTAGCTGCTCGTGCAAAATGAGAAATAGGAACCCAGGTCTTTGTCTCCTGTGCTCTCCAGTCAATTGAGTGACACAGAGGTAAAACTGGTGTGGGCAGGAATTGGGATCCCTAATGAACAGGAACTGGCAGGAGCTTTCCAATACTTGCAGGAGGTGTCAGGATGATGACTGCTGGGAACAGACTGGCACAGGAGGACAGAGAGCATTTTGTCTTGGGATGTTTCCCAAACTCATTGTGGAAAGAGCTGGGATATTTACTGCAGGAATTCCACCCTGAGATAAGGGTCCCTGGGACCCCCAGGTACAGATTTCTCCTACGTGCTTCCCTCCACAGGAGCTGCTCTAAGGCCCAGTGGCAGAGATGAGTCTGGGACTGCTCTCTGTGTGATGTGCACAAGTCCCTTGTGCTGTGACAGCTCAGACACAGCCACACAAGGGGAATGCAATGTGCAAATCTTCCTCACCCTCCTCACCCATGGATTTCCTCCCTCCCATGAGTTCTCGAGGTGATTATTCGCCTGCAGCTGTAGATTACTTCTGCCAAAACCTCATCCACACCTTGGTCAAAGAGTTCAAAGCTGCTCTCAGCCTGAAGATGCTGGATTAACACCAGATCTTGATTTAATTCTGCTCAGGCAGTCCATCCTAGTCCCTCTCACAGCCACCTCTTCTAATCCTGCAGGGAATTTCACAGATCTTCATTTTTCCTTTGGCCTCTCCCCAGGCATTGCATGGAGCAGTTTCCACGTGAGAAGCCAGACATTTGCTCAGGTGGAAAACAACTCCAGAGAGACACTTTTTCCCCCCACTTTTCTTTTAACCTCCCAACTTTTGGAGGGGTGCCAGCTGATTTCAGTACCCAGGGGACTGGGGGATGCAGCCAGCTCTGCTCTTTCCTTCCCCACAGACAGGAAGCCGTGCAGCCAGACGCCTTTGGAGAGAGGCTCAGGTCATCTCTCATCACTCAGATTTAAATCATAGCTCTTTCCTCCACTCCAAGGCTTCATTAGTGCCCCCAGGCTCGTGGAGCAGCAGAAATGGTGCATCCTTGCCAGCTTGGGATTGTTATTTCTGTCATACTCAGCAGGAAAGCAGAGCCCTGCCTGGTTTAGTAACTGGATTAAAACAAACTGCAGCACAGGGTTTGATCTCAAACACTCTACTTTTCAGCAGTGAGATTTAACCTAAGTCTGTCCTCTCTTCCAAAGCAAGAGAAACTTCCTGGTATCAGCATCTGCCTCAGCACTGCCTGCTCCAGGCGTGCTCTGAGTTCTGGATGGCTCCATGAACGAACTCTTTTCAAATGCCATCAATGTTTTATGAATTTCCATCCACTTGCTTTAATGGGGGATTGTAAAAGCATTTAACCATATTACACCCAATCTCTCAAACACTGCATTATTTCAGCAGAGATGTTTTATCAGAACCAACTGGCATAGCTGCTGTGATACTATTTAAATATATATTATTTATATATATCTTCCTCAAACCAAGTGAAATCAGAGAGCAGGGAAGGGGAAACAGCCATGGAAACTTGGTGTCTCGGGTTTATTCTCATGCACCTGAAAGGTTTCATTTGCTGTGATTTGCATGGCTACAGGTAGGCTCTTTACATGACTTTTTTATAGATCGGGCTCAGACTTGAGTCTGAATGTCTGATGGCCCAAATCCAGATGGAAAGATGTGGAATTGCCTAGAAACATGGCCAGGGAGAGTCCCTGCTGCTCAGCTTGAGACTTCCCTCACTGAGGAGACCCCAAAGGCCCCTGAGTGACCAGGGCACAGCTGTGAGTTTATTCCCTATTTTGCTCTTGCTGGGCATCAGCAGGCACAGTCAGGACAGCTGGTATCAGCCATGCCAAGCAGAAATCTTCCAAATATTTTAAGGTTTTTGCCAAGCGACCCAAAAGTCCCTGCTCTGCCCTCATCTCTGCTTTAGCAGTCAGTGAGAGGCTCGTGAAGAGCTTTGGGAGATCCAGCCCCAGACTCCCAAAGCACCCTGGGGCCAAGAAAGGCCACCCTGCCTCAGAGCAGCACCACTCCATCAGCAGAGGATAAAGATGCCACTTTTTTCCCTCTCTCCCCCTCCTCCAGCTGTTGTTTATCTCCAGCACTGCACAAAGGCCTTTAAAACCCCATTGAGCTGCTTTTGACCGTGTCTCTGTTGGGTAAATGAATTTATGGTCTGCCAGGCTGATTTATGGATGCCTGCTGTTCTTGGAGCAGGAGGGCTGGTGATTTTCTACCTCCAGCCAAGCGGGACAGGAGCTGTTCTGATCAAAGAGGCACCGATTTATCCGGGGTGATTGATTCCAGCCTGAAGAATTACAGAAGGATCCCACTCACACTCCACAGCCATCGCAGGGCACAGGCATCTTCTGCCATCAAAGACACCAAAGTCTGAAGCCTGGGATGATGGAAAATTTTACCCTTCCAAATTCCTCCTATTACCCATAGAATCAAGCAGCTGTTCAGCCACAGCTCTCAAAGCCATTGATGTTGTAACAACAGCATCCAAGCTGGTGCTCCTGGTTGCTCCTTCTGTGTCTCAGGGGTTGGCACAGCAGAAGGAGCAGCTCCACAGTGCTCCAGAGTCACAGGATTATTTGGGTTGGAAAAGACCTCCAGGATCCTGTTCCATCACCACCTCATCAGCCAGACCAGAGCACTGACTGCCACATCCAGGCATTGCAGCTCCAGCTGGTTCTGATGTGCTAAAACACCTCACTGGCTTTGCTCCCCAGGATTTGTGCAGTCAAGGAGTCTCCCTACCTCACTCACTGGTTTCTAGTATCAGTTAATAAAATATATTCTTGTATTGAAATAATATAATTTTATTATTGTTATCATGACAATCATTATTATATCAACATATATTCATTATTGCAGATGGCAACCTAATTTTTTGTAAAAAGTTCCATATATAGTGGCTCAGATCATTGCTTTAAAGTTTTTCTGTCAAATACTTCTAAGCCACAAACAGATCCTAGAGTTACCTTTTTTGTTGGACAGATAGTACACACAAAATCCAAAGTTTATCCTCCTGTGGAGTTCTTTTTTTAAAATATTTTGGTGGAAAATGCTACAGTTTTCATCCAAATTGCATTTCCAAATCTTTTCTACATTGTGGCTCCTAATCAAAGTCAAAGAGGTATAAAGAATAAGAAATTCCGAATTTCTCCTTCCATCTGTCCAGAAGGGAAGGTCACAAACTACAGTAACTTCTGGACCTATTCATCAAACTCTTGGAAGTCACAACTCCCAGATTAAAAGAGCAGTGATTGATGATACCTTTTCCAGGGGTTACATTGGAAAAATGTTCTCCTTATAATGGAAACAGAGAAGAAATTAGTTCTTCTATCTCTCTTGAGTCTCAGTGGAAGAGGAAAACTGCAGATAAGAGGTTAAATCCAAAAACATTTCCTTCCCAAAGCCTGACCACTGAGCTTAAAAGTTCTTTACTCATCTTCGTTTTACATTTTCTCTACATGTCCCCTGCTTAAGAAGGTTTATACCCTCAGCTCATCCTGATTACTTTGGCTACATCTAAAGAGGATTCCTTTAGTGGAAACTTTAGTTAAGTTCTTTTAATATTTCTGGGTCCAGCACCAATAAAGCCTGTCATTCTAGTTTCACAGACAATCTTCTGACTTTCAACAAAAACTTCATAGCCTCCCTTTGCCTTTAGTCCGATACCTCCCTGTCGTGCCTCGGTCTCACGGGATGGTTCGGCACTGCACAGATAAAATTTAGGGAAAATCAGGAAATATTTGTGCTATGACTCATTAATACCTGAGGGCCCTCGGTGCACCTGTGGAAAGTCACCCTGTAAAGTCGCCATTCATCACTCTGGCGAAAACAGAGGAAAAGCAAGACAGGAGGTATAAAAGAGTGGCCTGGATAAGATGTAAGCTCTCCAGCGTGTGAAGGACTCCTCACTCCCAGTCCCAGTGACAGGCTTGTTTTGACAAGGCTGCTTTGACAAGGCTGAGAGGAACGAGATCAAAAGACACTGATGTGTGAGGGGCCTGGCCCCTCGAAGAAGAAGACAAAGCTGTCAGGAACACAAAGCCAGGGGCTGCAGCAGCGTGGCAGGGAGGCTCCCCAGGAGAGCAGGTGACACCGAGGCAAAGCAGATGCAAAGGAGAGACATTATGGGCACGGAGCTTTTGTTGCAGCTTTTTCCCCAAGCACAGGGTGTTTTCAAAGCAAAATATGACTTTCATTGTCAGGAGAGGCTGCTTCTAAGGTACTGCTTGCTGTTGTTTGACAGAGGCTCTGAAGGTGGGCTGGGAGGTACAAACTCTGGCTGCCACCTGCACTGTTGGTGCTTTTAAGAAATATGGGAAGGATCTGACCGGGATGTGGCCCTCATTACATGACAATGAAGGCAAGGACTTGTCCCTCGGGACAGGTTTTGTCACAGGGTTCATACCCAGGGCTAAAAGGGGAATCAAACAGGAAACCCAGCTCCAGTGTTTGCAGACATGTTCTACTCCACAGTGTGGAAAGGTCTGGAAATGATGTGGAAATAATAAAAATCTGTTCCTATTATAACCCAATACTGAATAACGTAAAGCAGAAGAAAGAAAATACAGAGCTCATTGAGCAGTGCAACGGCAGCATCTTCTCACTCAGCACCTGCAGAGTGAAACCCAGCCCCACAGGCAGGTCCAGGGGAGCCAGGGCAGAATTGCATCTCTGAGCAGAGCTGTAGTGGCTTCCCCGTGGTGAGGCACCCACCACTCACAGAGGAATCCCTGCACGTGCCACGCTCCTGAGAGGAAGCCCAGACGTGTGAAATATGAAAATGATCACAGCTTGCATGGGGGATGCCAAAGGGAGTCTGAGAAATCCTGGGTGTTCGCCAGCCAGTCACTTACCACTCACAAGATGAACAATTATCCAAAGACAAATCAGTGTCATGCAGTCTCTAGGAAGGCATCAAGCTGCCATTCCTGCACTGGATAAACACCACCTACATTGCTTCTCCAGGATGACAAGAGTTTCTCCATTTCTATTCTGTTCTCCATCTCTGGCATGTCCTTGGGGCTACCTAACCACCTCCTCAGGGTCAGAAAGGCTGGGGTGAGGATTTTAATTCTTACCACACTGCTCTCCTGCAGTGTGTGTATCCCCACTGGCCCCACAGCCTTGGGCATCAGCCCAGCTGACAGCCCAAAGCCTCACAGCCAGGCTGTGCCTTGAGAAACCTCTTCCATCATAACATTCCTGAGAAGATGCGACCTCTCTGCTCCTGCCTTGCAGCCAAAATTTTTGTCCAACCTCTCACTTTGTATCTCACAAACCACTGCAGGGACAGTGCTTCCCTGCGGTGTGAAAAAACGCAGCCTGGCTGCACTCACACATCTTTGCAGGATGCAGGGATCCCTTTCCCAGCCCAGTGCTGTCAGTGTGTCATCCCTGCAGATCCCCCCTCGCCTGGCACCCTTTCTCTGTCACTTTGAGCATATGCTGCACATCCTTGCTTTCGCAGTCCATCTTCACCACCCTCGCCCTCATCTGCCACACAGCCTGGAAAGGTTGGTTCTCACCTTCACTTGGCCCCTGGTGCCAGCCTTCCCTCGCCCACTTCTTCCATCCTCAAACAAGTTTTTGTTGTTTATCCCGTTCTGTTCCTCATGCTCCCTGTAACATCTACAAGCCTATCTCATCCTACTCCTTCACAACGCTTCCTAAGTCAAACTCACCGTTGTGATGTCTGCAAAACTCATGGTAATCACATTTCTGACACAAATAATTTTATTATTTCCCCACATTCCTGTCTCTTTCACACATTTCTGGCTCTGTATCTGGATGGGAAGCACTTTGACACAATGTCAGAATTTCTTTCTGTGTGTGCAATACCCAGCATACATATAGCCCAGTCCGAGCTTGTCACTTTTTGTCATTGCTTGCTCTTGGACTTGATGATCTTGAAGATCTTTTCCAACCCAAATGATTTTACAATTTCTGTGATTTCTATTTGTGTCTATTTTTCTAGAAAGGCAGTTTATTTCTTGTAAGAAGGACTACAGGAATTACTTGAATCTGCTTCCCAAGAGGAAAACTCAAGAAATGGGTAGCAGAGGATGTGCCAGGGGCAAGAGAGTATAAAAAGTAAGACTAGATTCTAGAGCACTTCATGCCATGTTCCTAAAAATGAGAGCATTTTTGCTTGGTTGTATGACTGGAAGGAAGCTAGGCTGAATCAGGGAGGAAACAATATCCAGGACTGAGTTCATGCTGAAAACACATGCTCAGGACAAATCAGCCAATAGCCACTCACTGCTGCTGTGTCCCCTATCCACACCATAACCACCCTGGGAGGGAATTTGGCTGCCCACCTGTATAAACACCCCTCTCCCCAGACCTCTGAGTGCTCTGAGCTGGACCTTTGCAAGGGAGAGGCTTTCTGAGAGTGCTGTTTCTCATTCAAGGCAGCAAACACTGCAGTGTGACAGCTCTGTCACTCCAGCCACCTGGTGTCTTGCATCCGAGATGGAACCAAGCTGGGGAGCCAGGCTCTGCTTCCTCCCTGACTGCACTGCCCTCAAATAACAGGTCTGGGCTGGCAGCAGAGGGGAGGGAAATAACAACTCACCTCCTCTGTTATTTGCAGGGACCCCACTGATCCCACATCCCTCGGCTTCCCTGCAGGAAATCACAAAGGCATCTCAGGCCTTTGGGCCGGGCTCTCGCTGGAAACTGAATCCGTGTCCAACATCTCCTGAGCTCCCAGAGCCCTGCAGGGGCTCCCTGAGAGGATGCAGGGGAAAACTGCAACCCACAGAGAGCAGGCAACACTGGAAGCAGCAGGAAAGGTCACCAAGGGAATGTGAGTGTGGCTCCTGGCTGGATGCTGGGCACCCACCAAAGCTGCTCCATCACTCCCTTCCTCAGCTGGACTGGGAGGGGATATAAATAAAAAAGGCTTGTGGCTTGGATAAGGGATGGGAGTGACCACTCAGCAATTACTGTCGCAGGGAAGCTAGGCCTGACTCGGGGAAATTAATTTATTACCAATCAAATCAGAGTGGGATAATGAGAAATAAAAACGAAATATTCAACATCTTCCCCCCACTTCTCCCTTCTTTCCAAGCTTAACTTCATTGAGATTTTCTTTTCTTCTTCCTGTCTGTGGTGCAGGGGGACAGGAATGGGGGATCCTCAGTTCATCACCCATTGTTTCCCTTGCTCCTTTCCCCTCAGGGCTCCTCACTCCTTCCTGCTGCAGTGTGGGATCCCTCTCACAGCACAGTCCTCTGTGAACTTGGGGTCTGCAGAGCTCTCGCCCTCACATATTCTCATCCATCTCTTTAGCAATTGCTACCCTGGAGCAACTTTTCCCCCTTTTAAAACCCTTTATCCCAGCAGTGCTGCCCTGGTGTGCTCAGCCTTGGCCAGCAGTGGGTTCATACTGGAACCATTGGCATTGGCTCCACTGGACATGGGTAAAGCTTCTGGAAGCTTCTCCCAGAAGCCACCCTGTAGCCCCTCTGCTCAAAGCCTTTCCAGTCCAGGGCACAGCTAAACCATGAGGCCAAACAGGCAGCAATCTGTGTTTGAACAAAGTCCAGTGAGCATTGCCCTGTCCCACGCTGCCCGTTCCTGCTCAGAAGTCACAGTCAGGGCTGAGGCAATGCCAAAAAGGTGAATTTAAAATGAAAGCTGCCACCTGTGAAATAAAAATTGCCATTTTCTTTATGGACACAATCCATTAAAATGGATTTTGTGTGAGGGTCTGGGAATGGGTGTTCCCTGATTTTTGCATCTCTGGTCTGCCCTGGGGTTGGCACTCCTCAGCTGGACTCCAGTTCCCACCACACACCGTGTGACTGTCAGAAAACATCTGATTTAAAATCACTTTTTAAAAGGTTTGGAGTTTCCCAAAGTATAGAAATTCTTGTTTGAAACAAACCCTTATTATTTAGTCTGTATTCATAGTTCTGAAAGGAACTGGCAGAGAGATGGATTTTATGCATTGATAACCGAGGAATGTCAGAATTTCTGGAGCACAGCTTTCATTCTCGGGGTAGAAAAAGTACACACTGTTTACCCAGTGTATAAATAAGATATTAACAAATCACTGCACTTAATGCAGTCATGAGCAAACAGCAAGAAACAGTGAAGGCCCTAGAAAACAAGTTTTGGGATACCTTTGAATGCCACAAAAACACAGTGGTAAATTTGAAAATACCTGCAGAACTTTCTCCTGAATTTTTGCTGTGCAGTTGCATCCTGTAACCTGTTTGATGTGTTTGTTGGTGTCTGTAACTGGATTCTGAATTCATCATTCCTCTTTCTTTGGTTGCAGCTGCAATCCCCAACAGCATCTAAATTGGATCCCAAGGGTCCAAAATATCTTTTGTTCCTAGAAGATGGTTGGGTCTGGCTAACCCCAGCGGATATCCACGTGGGTGCCACATACTGAGTGTCTGAAGCAGTTTTTGGGAACATTTGGAATGTATTTCATAGAGGAATAACGCAGCTCTCTGAGAGATGGGTACATTCCATGTAAGTACTCAGTGTTCAAAAATTAATGAACGCCATTTATTGAGTTTATCCTAGTAAATGAAAGAAAAAAATCTGCAATTTTTGGGACAGAAAAGGTACATTTCCTCACGTGTACATTACCATCTGGTGTGGAGATGTATTAATATCTTGCAATATTTAGGTCATAAATCAAATCTAAGCCCTTATTGCACATTCAGAGAAAATTACTTTTTAGTGACATATGGCATAACCTTCAACTTCTATAAATTAATAAAATTCCAGCAAATCTACTCATATTCAGATATTTTGCACCAACATTTTATTTTTATGGATGCTGTTAACCACTTGTAATGTTGGGGGCCTTAGGTCAAGGCAGAGAGTTTATTGCAGAGCTAGAGGAAATTACCTTCCAGCGACCCAGGGTGTGAACTTCAACTTCCACCAAAGGAGTTTGGATCTTGCTGGCTGTTGATGCCACAGGACACAAAAATTATAGGCTGGGCCTCTTAAAGGATTTTTAGAAGGAACAGGGTCACAGCTGGCTACAGAAATGCTTGTGAAGGAAATCAAGCCTGCTGAATTGTGTGAATTTAACTAACTTACACTGGTTACAATTGCTGCTAACAGTCTCTTTGTGACTTCAGAATTCATCATGCAAAAATCAGAATATGTGAGCAATTTGTCTTTCAACAGCAGAATTATTTTTATGCAGCTGAGTAATAAACTACTTAGAAGGTGGAAAAATATCTTGCTTTACTGTGCCTTGGTTAAGTTTTACTTTTTAAATTTAGTCATATTTGCTAATTTTTGTAAAAGCTGTGTTCGTCTGAGTCAAATTTCTCTGTTACAGTTTTGCCAAAACCACTGAAATTTGCTGCTTTCAATCTAAGCTGTCAGGATTTAGGTCTGTTAGCTATGAGCATAAAATTCCAGACAGAAGATGCCACATGATGTAACTTGTTCTTTTCTGGCTCCTTGCCCATGCCTGCAACTCACTCCCCAGCCCATATATTTTGATTAATTACCATGTTTGATTTACCTCTTCAGCCCAAAGCTCTTAATCTGTCCAGGTTTGTACCAGAGTCCTTCTGCCTGGGCTTCTCTCCCTCGGGTTTGCTGCTGCTCTCTCAAACCCCACCTTCCTGCCCAGACTTTCCCTACATCTCAGTATCTTTCCCTTAGCTCAGTATCTTCATCCCCGCTCTGCTCCTTCCACCTCTTCCCTGTTCCCTGAGGACCCCGAGGTAAGGATTGGTTCTGACTTCCCATTTCCATCAAAAAGTTCATGAAATCCAAATGGTGCTAATCTGAATTTCTGCCCTCCTCTTTCAGCGGTTCCCCAACAACATTCCTGCTCTGGTCACCCGCCATAAATTTGCATTTTCCTCCCAGGCTCCTGGATTATTTTTTCCCCTTAGTCTGTAGTTTACATGAAAAACATTTTATACAAAGACTTAGCATCTCTTTTCATCTCTTTCTTTTCCTCAGTTCCTTCCAGCAGATAAAAGGCCAAGATGAAGTGGCTGGAATTTGAGGTTGTCAGTGTTAATACCACAAATTAGAGGTTCTTTTTTAACAATAAGAGCAATTAGTCATCAGAGCAGGTTCCTAAGAGGTACAGTGAGTCAGCCTCTTTTGTAGAGCTCACTAACTTTACCAAAGGCTGCACTTTTGAATTAAAATCACAAGTTCTGCTGCAAGAATCACTGGGTGAGCTCCTTCTGCAGCAAGCAGCCTGCAATCATCCTAATGGCCTCCTCTGGCCCAGGAGGATTTCCAGCCTCGAGGTTTTTTGTCACTTTTCTCCTGCCCAGCTTCATCTGGGGTTTCCTCCCCTGCTTTTCCCATGGCCTGGGTGCTGCTGGCCTCTCCCAAGCACTTTTCTATGGGGATGTTTTTCAGCAGCTCACAGAGTTCAGTGGATTCCTGCATGGAGATCTTGACATCTGATTTCTTCTGGAAGTTCACAGATGTCCAGGATCACAGGACAGCTCAGATTGTGTTCCATTGGACGCGAGGCTGGCAATAAAATGGATAATACAGAAGATTTCTGTTCATCTCCTGATTTCTGGGGTCTCTGCCACTGGTTCTAACCCAGCCTGCTCAGAGGGAGGAGAAAGAGAATTCCAAGGACTCCCAATCTGGGAAATTCATGCATGAAAGGAGAAAGAAGAACTGCTTAAGACGGTCTGGGAAGAGCAGCAATAATTCATGTGCTCTTCCCTGGCATTTTTATTAATAGCTTCTTCAGACAGGATAGTGACCTTGGTGGTCTTCTCCTCTGACTGGGTCTGGCATTCACAGGTCAGGAAGATGGGAGAGTGCAATAGGAAAATCATCCCTGTAAATAATCATAGCCAATTCCACACGATTTAAAAATTATTTACAAAACTCATGCATAGATCTCATCCAAAGCTTGTGTCTTACTGAGTGTTTTGGGCTTTTTAACAACGCAGAAAACACTTTGAACCTCTCCCATTTGCCTCAGGTTCCTCTAAATAATGATTCTTTTCCTTTCTTTTCCTCACAATGCATTCTGAGCAAATATATTTTCTATAAAACTTGTGGCTGTAACACAAAGTCAGGCCTCAGGAGGAAACTTTTGCACATTTCTTTAGCAGGTTGGCAATTTATGTGGCCTGGCTTCCTCTCCCCTTCCCTGCCTCCCTTTCTAACCCCAAACTCCTGGCTTTAAGGACTTCATGCAATCAAAGCATAAAATGTTTAAACAAAACAAAAAAGAAAACTGAAGTTGGACGTCAGGAAAAGATTCCTACCAGTGAGGTCTGCCAGGGTATAGAATAATCTCCTGTGGGGAGCAGTGGGAGTCCATCACTGGGATAGATTAAAACTAGATGAAACTAAAAGCAAAATCAATATCATCATTAAGGGAAGCAGCCTGAAAGGCTGAGGGATGGACAGGAAAATTTGATGCCCCCAGAATTTAAGAAAATGGCTATGACCTGCTGTCTAGCATTTAACAAGGGGTTTGATCAGAAGGGTACTTGGAAGATGGAGGCTTTTTACAGCACCTTTTTTTTCATATGTGTGTGTGCTTAGGTTTTGAGTAAGTTTTGCTTTAGGGGGGAAAGGTTTTTTGTATAGAAATCCCATATTTAAAATGTTGGGTGTTTTTTTTTAAAAGTATAATTAGCATCACTAATAAAATAATTTATTGACTGGGAGTTTTTACAGCTCAACATTCAGCACTGACCACAATCCCAACAAAGAGATTTCTTGGGGTTGTCTGCTCATAGTTGTGGAGCACTTTGGAAGATCTGGACCTTAGTTAGCTTTTAGGGCCTGTCCCTGCTATCTTCTGGCTCAAGTACATCTATTTAAGGTCAGATTTTTCCAAGCCCAAAAGTAAATTGGACCAGATGCACAATAAAAATAAATAAATCATTCCGTTTTCTGAGCAGGGGGAAGTTTGGCCTTTGGTGTGGGCATCTGCTCACTGCTCTGTTTCCATATTTTCACATCCTTGGAAGAAATTATCTCCTAATGGGGTACTGGAGAGGAGCAGAGGTCTCCCACTGAACCAGACCCAGCAACTCCCAGAAATGAGCAGCAGGTCAGAACCCAAAGGCCTGGTAGCACTACAAGTGTTGCTGCTGAATGCTTTCCATGAAGAAATTCTCCAATTACTGCACTCCTGCAAACTAAATATGCTTTGTACCAGATCCCCTGAACAGGACAGGGGGTTCCCATGAGGAAATAGCCATTGACAGACCCAGCTTCAAAAAGCAAACAAAAAGCCTGCTCCCCAATAGGAATGAAATTCTGGTTTTCTCCTGCACAACCCAGAGCCCTGTTCTTTTGGTCATAATCTTTTCAAACAAAAACAGCATTGAAAAAAATCCCTCCAAGCTGGTAGAAATGCACCACCTTATTTCTCCTACAGTATTCCCCTGACACCAATAATTCCTGGTGCTACCCACGTAGCTCCTTGCAGTTCCCCACCTCTCTTCTCCTCATGACAGCCTGGGTAAAGGATAGCAGAGAATATATGTTAGATGCAAAATAAAGCCATCTTTTATTGTTCTGACCTCTGAAATGCCAGATGTAAATCAGCCAATTGCCTTTATTAATGATTTGTAGACAGCAGTGTTTGAGCAGAACAGTTTTGTTTTATCCCAGGGGAAAAAAAAATTAAAAAGAATCCCAGCTCCCGGAGATTGATTCCAGCTGCCAGGAATCATTAGGTATTTGGTACTTCTGGAGGTGTTGGGCTATGGGCCCATGTTGGATAATCCCTCAATCCCTAAATCATTTCACTGTAAACATAATCTGTGAGTAACAAAGTCAGCGTTGGGTATCTGCCAGCATGCTGGGATGGAGCTTGTCAAACGATTTCTCCAATTGCCTTTGGATGGAAATGCTTCAAATCCCGAGTGCTTGGCAGGGTTGGGAATGCTGAATCAGCAGTGGAAAAGCCACCTGCACATTCTGTCCCTGAAACTGCTCTGCTTCCACCTGGGAAGTGAGGAAATCCCTCTGGGATTGCACCAGAGTCCAAGGAGCTTGGATCAGAGCTCAGCCTCTGCCTGAGTCATCTTCTCCCCAAACCAGAAAAATACTCCATCCTAATTCCAGTGGCTGCTTTTGGCTTGGCAGCTGTTTGGTGCCTTGGTATGGTTCCTCCAAGAGCCAGCCATGGGTCTGAGCTCTCTCTCTGGCTGTTAAAATGCTCCTTTGCTGATGTCTGGTCTGTCCAAGACACCCTCTGCCACTCCATAGCCCTTGGGGCTGCTCCTTGCAAAGTGTGGAGAGAGGGAGACTGCTCCCAGCCCTGCCTGGGGTGCCTGGGGGTGCTGGGCAGGGGATGCAGCTTCCCTGGCTTTGGATGGCACAGAGGAGAGAGCTGCTTGGTATTGCACATGGCTTATGCTGAGATTTACTGTGATCTGAAATATCACAGATCTCCTTTTGAAATATGTTTTATTGCTTTTCTATGTATCCCAGACTAGTCAGGACTTGTCAAAAACAACCTTTACTTATTGGATATTAGTGAGGTTGAGCAGACTATCCATGCAGCTAGGAATGGCAAGAGAACAGCCCATATTTTTCTCATGTGAAAGTCTCTTTTAGGCATTACACCAAAGGAGACTTTGATGCAATGCAGAATGCATGTTTATGGAAGGATTTATAGAAAGGCTGTTTATTTGGGGACACAGATGACAAAGGAGACCAGTCTAGACCAATTTGTTGAAAAATAAAGAGTAGCTTCAGTTCCTTGGGCTGCAGAGGGCTGGCACTGGAACAGGCATCAGCCCAGCTTCCCTTTTCCCTCAGCAGGGAGAGCAGAGAATCATGGAGCTGAATGAGGGATCCTGATTTTCTTAGAGGACAGACTGGAAAAGACACCTTTGCTCATCCTCAGCTGCACTCTCTATCAGCCAGAAGCTGCTGAAAGAGGATCTGCTGCAGGATTTTTTGCTGCTTTGAACAGTCTGATCACCAGGCACCTTCCTCCAGTGTGCCAGTTTTCCAGGTCTGTACCTGCCCACTGGCTTCATGCTGGAACTACTCTATTTAATTCACTGCCTGGTGGCTCTTTAGCAACCTCGCCCCCACCCACCTTGCATTTATCTTGTCTGACCTCTGGTGACCAAAGCTGTCACGCTGCATTCCTGATAAAAGGACATTGGGCCTTTGCATAATGGCATTCACATCTCTTGATCTCTTGGGGGAATTCTCTGCCTGCTACATCCTGGGATATCACTTGACATTTCCATGGACACAGCTCCTTGGTGATTCACAGCCCTGCTTTGATCAGCTTGTACACCCCAGTGTTTCCCCTCTCGTGACATTTGCAGAGGATGTGTTCCCAGTCCCAACACGTGTAACAGTGGGAATTACAGCATCACACTCCAGCCCCTGAGCCCATCCAAATCTTCCTCTCTGTAGTGCCTGTCTGTGAAATCTCATCTCCCAGCACACAGATGCTTGATCATTGCTGAAAAATTGCAACCCAAGGTCATTCATGAGGAAATCTTTATTAACTTCACCAGAAAACAACTCCTCTCTCAATTTTATCTGTTATTACCTCTCCTTTAACCCCCAGCAGTGAATAGTTTACAAGTCTTATGTTAATTCTCAGCAGAACTAATGAAACTCATATGGCTCCGTTGAAATATTCTGCTGAAATCAAGATTGGTTAAATACATTAGTGTGCCTCCTTTTCTTCAAAAACAATAATAATTTCCTCAGAGAAATGAGGTTAGTCTGGATCCATCTATCTTTGGAAATGGAGCTGATGAGAATGATTTTGGAATGTCTGGATATCTGCTGACAGGAATGGATCTATTTTCAGTATTTACGTAGTTCATATTGTTGTGGTGTATGAGCACATCATGGCTTGCAAAGTATTCATTTTCTACAGGCTCCTGAAAGGAGTCAGATGAGGCCCATTTCAGTGATGGCAATATTTTAGCGATGGCAACATGCTCCTGGCCATGTCAGAATTATCAGTGACAGAACTAAATCCAGGTCTGCTCACATTTCCTGGTAGCTGTGACCCCAGCCCAAGTGTTTAAATCTTTTGCTTCAGCATTTATCTTTTAGACTTCTTTCTCTAGGCACCCTTATATTTTTATATTAAAGTGAGTTCACCTTCCTGCAGCTCAGCTGGGACTTTGTCCATCTAAGGGAAAAGAATTTCCAAATAGANCCTCCCTCATGCTGTATTTCCCTTTCCCAGCACCTCTGGGTCCTTTAGCCCTTTGCACATGTTCTGTCACCCACCTCTGAAATGCAGCTTTCAATGCATGGGGGGAAAAAAATTTACACCTGTGCCCCTGGGATTTTGGGGAGGAGCAAGGAAAATGGCAGAAAGAATTAAAGCAGGGAAAATTCAGTTCACCAGAGGCCTTTTCTGCAAGGAAACAGCACAGGCAGCTGGATTGAAAGTGGGGGCTTGGCACTGTGTGCTGCCTTGCTCAACACCCACGGCTCCCATGTCTGCAGTCCTGCCGCAGGATCCTGCCACGGCACACTCCGTGTTTCAGAAGATGGGAATGCTGAGAACTCCAATTTGCCCTGGCACAGCTCTGACCCTGCCCTGGCTGGGTGCTACAAGCGCCCCTGGGAGAGGCTCCGTGGCTTCATCTCTCTGGCCACCAGCGCTGAGCAGCTCCGGTGGCTCCTTATCGATGCCACATCCAGGGCTTTTAATGCTCCCACTAAAACACCCTGATTAAATTATGTCTCTAATTGCTTTCCTCATCGCACAGACATAAAATTCCTTTCCTTAACAAAGCAGTAAACTATTTCAGTATCTCCAGCTGAACTTTTTCCAGCAGCTTCCCTGCTGCCCGCTCCCCCCTGCTCTGCTGCACACCCCCGGCACCGCTCCTGCGGCTTCCCCTGATGCCTCCATCCCCATTTTTTTGGGGAAGTTGGGGGTCGGCTCCCTCCCTCGGGCTGCCCTCCGGTGGCCGCCAGGGAAAAATGCAGCATCAGCTCCCTGCAAGGTCCCGGGGACATCAGGGGACGTTCCCCGTTCCCTCCTGACCATGCAGCCTCCTCAGGAGCCTTTTCCCCCTGAAATGGAGAAGTTCCTCGGCCCCACGGCTGTCCCTGCTGCCTCCACGTGCTGCTCAGCAGGAGAATCTGTGCTGCACACAACAGCCTCTTGCCCTCCCACTCTGCCCCATCACACCCAGGAGTGGGGAAGGGAGGTGGGCAGTGGGAGATGCTCTAACAGGATCTGAAATGCAGGAGAAATCAGAGGGGTGGCCCTCATGACAGGGACGTGGTGGCTTCTGTCGAGGTCGAGCTTGGAAAGGACTAGCTGTCAGAGATCATCTCCAAATCCAGATCTGCAAATCTCCAGCTCTAAAGGCTGAGGGGGGGGATTGTGTTCATCCTCCAGGCCTGCTGGGTGTGGATTCTTGCATGCCCATGGCACAGGAACATTTCACTGCAGGGACAGGCAGTGGGAGGGTGGTGGGTGCTGTGCTCGTGCCTCTCCACCTCCTGTCCTCACCCTGACCAGCCCTTGGCAATGTTCCTGTCCTAGCTGCTGGCCAAGGAGCCAGCTGGACCTCATTACTGGCACTGCCAGGCCCAAGTTCTGCCTGCTGGGGCTGCTGGAAGTTTCCAGCCAGGACCTCAGGTTGAAGTCGTGGCCCAGAGCCACCATCTCGACAACCATCCCTGGAAAGAGCCCTTTTCCTTCTGGAGCCAAAGCCATCCTCCCTCAGGCGTCTCTGCTGGAAGCAGGATGGCCATTAGCCAGTCCAGCTAAGCAGCCACATGGCTCTGCTCCTCTCTGAACCTCCTGAAGGTCACGGCTCTGCAGAAGGACAGGGAGAAACCTCAGACCCTTTTGTGCTCTCCAAGATCCCTTTGGATGGTTCCTGGGAGGGGATGCACACAGGGGGTGTCCAGGCTCGCCCTGCTGCTCAGGAGAGGCTCTGTCTTATCTCCTCACGGGAGGGAACAGAGGGCGTGGGCAGTGATGAAGCCACTGCTGTGTGAACTGTGTGAAGAGACAGGAGAAGGCCTCAGAGGAGCAAACACCACGAGATATTACCGAAAATAGCCCTTTTCAGAAGCCAGCGCTACCTCAGAGCGTGAAAGAGCTCATGATGTGCAAGCCCAGAACGTGTCAGGTTGCTCCTGTTGGGCCATTTGTAGCTTTTCTCCAGCACTTTACACTTCCATCTGCTCCTGCTGGAATGGCTGCCAAGGGCTGCCTGTGTGCCCTTGCAGCCTCCAGACCTCATCCTGGGAGTAGCCACAGCAGAAAGATGGTGCCAAGGCTTGCAGGAAGGGATGACATGGACCTGGACTAGTGGGGACAGCAGGAGCCAGAGCTCTCTGGCAAGGAGGGATGACAGACCACAGAGTTTTCAGCCATCAGAGAACACAATCATTTAGGTGCACTTGACAGGAGAGACAGATCTGGAGAAATCCCAGAGGAGCTCAGTCAGAATCCCAGGGATATTTTAAGACCACATTGGATGTGTCAGAGCACAGGTAACAGGCACTGTTCTTAGGGAGATGTGTGACTAAGCCCATCAGGTGCGAAGCTAAATCAGACACTGCTCAAGGCCTGTGTCCCATTTAATCATCATCTTGAGGAACAGGTTGGGCCTGGATCCAGGACACCTGGTGGACCGGATACAGGAAATCCGTGACCTGCTCCCACCTCAGCCACTGAAGTAGGAGGTGAATGTGGGCAACTCAGTTCTTCATGGTGACTCTTCCCTCTGCAACATCTTGGTTATTTATATCAGCAGATTGGCCCAGGAAGTTTCAGCATTTTGTGCCTGTTTATGCAGCATCTATCACCAAGTCCTGCTAATCTTTTAATTGTGCTGTTGTTTTGCTTTTGGGTTTGTAGTTTTTTTCTTTTTTGACTGTAAAATTCTCTTGAAAACACCTGGGAAGTTGCTTTGGGAACAGCATCCAATTAGAGGAGAAAAGGGGGGCGACATGTACAATCAATTCCCAAGGGGGCCAGTGGTGGAAGGATGGCACTGCCATCTCCCAGGATACCAGGGAGATCTCCCTTCTTCCCTGGGCAACCATTCCTCTTGCAAGGCATGGCCTGACCCCACTGTCAGCTCCAGCAGTGCACAGGAGGAGGGGACATATTCCAATGTCTGGGCAGCAGCTGTGAAGATTTCTAGAGCTGCCTTCCCTTCCTGTTGTGTCAGCTCAGATTCACTCAGCTGTCCCTTGTTCCACTGAAGGGGCTCCATCCCCCAGGACTGGGATTGCAGACCCTGTGCATGAAGCCAGGAAGGGCAGCCAGCAGCAAAGCAGGGCTGGCTGTGCTCAGCACCACTCCTGAAGGTCACAGCTTGGATGGAAGCACAGACCAAGGCAGCTGAGGACCATTCTCCCATGAAGGCTTCATTTTCCTCTGGCAAGTCAGGACCGCATTCCCAAGGAGCTGACACAGACCTAGGGATGCATCTTTGAGAAAGCTCCAGCTCCATTGGTCTGGCTGCTGGCAAGGGGCAAAGAAGGTGTCCCAGCATCCCTTCCCAAGAGGGTTTCAAGGCACAAGGCTTGGCTGACCCTTGTTTCCCGTGTGTCTGTGTCCCCTTACCTTGTCTCCTGTGCACTGGCGTTGTGGTGACTCATTCATGCCTGCTGGCTCCCTGCAGTAATTACCAGCAGAGCTTTCTGTCGTCACAGCTCTTAAGGTAGGCTCATGCTGTGATAAATAAGCTGCTTAGCAGCATGGAAAGAAATGGTATTTAAAGTTTAATATCTTTTTTTAGCCCCTTTTCAAAGGACACTGATTTTGTGATCTGTTTGGGAAGATGCAGTAGGTTTTGTGTCTTCCTTTCTGGAGAGGGGAGAGGCACAAAGAGAGGAAGAAGAAATGGGTGTGTGCCTGTACATGTGGCATGGCAGAGCCAGGCTGCCTCCCTGCCTTCTCACCTCCCTGAGCTGTGCAGAAGTGACTGACACCCTGATTATACACTTTAATTCAGGTTGGCAGCTCCGCTTGGCCTGGCGCTCTGGCTCTACCAGAGCTTTGCACCCATGGCCCATCTGTTCCTTCCCTGGGAGCAGGAACAGAATATGTGACCTAGCAGCAGGCAGAGCATGGCACCCTCATTCCCCGGTGGGAATGGCTCTGGGGTCCCTGCTCATGGTCTGTGGCTCTTGGCTTTGTGCACTGAGCATCCAGAGGTCCAGAGCAGTGACCGGGGGCCTCACACAGGAGTGAGACAGCTCAGCTTTGTGCAGCTGCTGATTTCTCTCCATAACCCAGTCAAAGCTCAGTGTTCACCTTCCCACTGTAAATCTGGCAAGAAGGGGGAAAAAAATAAAGTAATAAAGTATATTTTTGAGCCATTCAACTGTAAAACTCAGCCCTCCCATGACGCTTTCTGTCCTGATGCTGCAAGGGTTGCAGCTCACCCTCAAGCAAGGGCTGAAGCTCACTAGGGAGCTTAGCCAACACTTAGGTTTCTCCCAGCCCTCCAGAGGGGGATTTAAAGAATTGCATGTTAATGGAGCTGATATTTACCCCCTTCCATTGGGAATACTGTCCACTGCCTTGCACTTCTGATGGGCAAACTGAGACATGGGGAGTGGAGGGGCAGATTTAAAACATCTGCAAAGGGGACACCTAGACCTTCCTCAAGCCAAGTCCTTTGCTTTAATCCCTGAGCAATGCTGCCCCATTTGGGATGGAGAACATCTCTTGTAAACTAGGATGGTTGGGATTCAAAGGCAGGCAGGACAATTCCTAGGCCCCACTGCTGTTTTCTCCCTGATCTGGTCACTTGGGGCAGAGGCAAGGGAAGCATCACTGACCAGAGGGTGTGCAGGGTCAAGGAGGGTGTGGTGGGCACACCTCAAAGTCACCTGTGCCTGGCGAGGTGACAGACAGCATTAAGTGAAAGGGGCTGCTGCTGCTGCTGGGAATTTTGCTTTCAGATTTTTATACCTCCAGAAAAGCTGGCAGACTCCAAAGAAGCTCTCTGAATTCAAAGCCCCATTTACCAGGATCATGTGAGTGATTCCAAAGGCTTGTACTGCTTTGAGTAACAATTTATAACAACAAAAGCCTCATTTAAGACAGGGACCCCTGTGGGAATGTTCCTTTTCAGTTTTCTCTTCTGTGGGTAATTGCAGAAAGATGACATTTAAGTTGTTCTACAAAAGTGGCAAGCAAAAATAAAATGAAAGAGTGGAAAACCAGAGAGAAAGAGGGTATGGTGGGAAAGGTGAGAAGGAGCAGGATAGAAGGGAGTGGATAGCCTGGTTAATATTCTCAGGGGGCAGGGAGTTTACAAACAGGAAAGAAAAGGTTTGCTGTGAATAACAACCTCATCTCCCAACAACTCCGTGTTCTTGGGACACAGAAGACACAGGCTGGAGGTGGAAAAGCAACCCCTGGGCATGGGAGCACAGCTCATTCCTCCACCTGACAGGCAGATGTAAAGCCTGGGTGGATGACAGGCCCCAGACACTGCTGCCAAAGGAAAGGATGTGGCTTGGCCAAGAACAGCAGAGCCCTGGCTGCCTGCATTCCTCGGGCCTGGGAGCAGACTGTCTGACCCATGGATGCACAGAGGCAAAGGAGTGCATGATCAGTGTCAGGGAACTTCAAACCTCTTCCAAAATCCTGCTGTGGAATGGAGAAGACAAGACCAAAGTACAGTGCTTGGTAGAAACCTCCTCTGTAAATGCTGGAGAAGTCCCTCTGGGATGAAGAGCTGCATTCCCCCTACCTTGTGTGAAGGTGATAAGCCCTCTTCTGTTCTGCAGATTTTCAGAGATTTACTACTTATTAGAGGAGTTTAAATGCATTCAATGTAATTAAACCCAGGGGGAAACACAAACCTTTAACATCTCATGTTTTCTAAAACAGGAAAAAAAGTCCATCTTCCCCTGCTCCATTCCAGCACTGCCTGTGGTGACAGGCTTGAGGCAGCCACAGCTGGGACTGGCTCAGTGCACTGAGCCCAAGTGGGTTTGTGTGTGTGTGTGTGTGTGTGTGTGTGTTTGTGTGTGTGTTTGTGTGTGTGTTGATGCCTTTTCCTTGCTCTTAAAATTAAGAGCCAGACATGGTTAAGGGATAAAGGGTTTTTTATCTCAGTATTTAACAAGGATCTTCATGGTGTAACAACTCACCAAGTGGAATATGCTGAAATGCACACACGTGGCAGATCTCATGTACAGTTTTATAAATCAGGCAAATTACCATATTTAACAAAGATGAGAGGCTTGAATGAATAGCATGACATCTCTCTATTTCAAAGTATTTTTTCTTAGATGGGTTTAGTTCATAAGAGGGGACTTTGGTTTTTCAAGATAATGTAAGGCTTTTGGGCTTCTAATTGTGAGGCTTTTAGGATGTTTGGCTTTCTGGCCTAACAGAATACCAGGACTAGGTTAAGCTATTAGATTTAAAGAATTACATGTATGCATGTTAAGGGTACTGAGAATACATAAGTATAAAAAAGAAAAGGCAAAAAATTAGCATGGCATCAGTGTGTGCGTGTGTGTGCGTGCGAAAAAAATCATTTTAATGCTCCCCATTGGAAGGGCAAGTGGGTGAGGAAAGGGGGAAGCTGACTGGGGCATGTCCCTGGGATGCAGGGATAATTGGGCCTGCAGTGGTAACTCAAACTGCTGTCAGCTGGGAGCAGAGTGTGCCAGAGATGAAGTGACACCCTGACAGGTCCCCCTGCCCGCCTGGCCTGCCCTGCCTCTGCCCAGAAAATGACTGCAGCCTCTCTGCTGACATGCAGGAAAGGAAATTGGAGGTAATGACTCTCCTGAGACCTGGAATAGGGATGGTGAGAGGGAGACTCACAGCTGTGCATGTCACCTGGGACGTCTTCTTTTCCCCACACTCTTCCCAACAAGCACATAAGCTTTCCCCAGCAGAGGAAAGGTGTGGTTGTGAGGTGATGCCTTCCCAATTTCCCTTCCCCAATTATCCGTGGCAATTCACCCATGCCAGCTCTGACCACCCAGTGAGTCCTGAGCACAGAAATGGGTTGGAGGTGAAAACACTTCAGAATCAGCTGGGAGTGAATTCAAAGTCTTTGGTTTTCCTTGTCCTCCTGTGCTGCTTCTCAAACCCCCTTTCACACTCCACTTCCTTGATTTCCATGTATTTGCAATTTTCCCTCCTTTAGAGAAGCAGGGGGCCCCTGTAAGCACACAGAGAAAGGGTAGAAAATATAAATATATTTGCTATGTAAACGATATAAAGCGCCTGTATAGCTCCTTCTGCAGCAGCCTGGCTGACTCCAGGTCTGCCCTAAATCTGAGATTTGTATTCTCAATGGAACACTTACCATCCAAGAGCAAAATTTAAAACTCTGTAGGTATATAAACAGTCTCCATTCATTGAATCAAAGAAGGGGTTGAGTTGGAAGGGACCTTAAAGTTCATCCAGTTCAACCCCTGCCATGAGCAGGGACACCTTCCACTATCCCAGGTTACTCCAAGCCCTGTCCAACACTTCCAACACTGAGATGGGGCAGCCACAGCTTCTCTGGGCAACCTGTGCCAGGGCCTCACCACCCTCAACAGGGGAGAATTTATTCCTGATATCCAATCTAAACCTGCTCTTTGTCACTTTGAAGCCATTCCCCCTTGTCCTGTCACTCCAGGCCTTTGTAAATCTCTCCCCATCTTTCTTTGGGCTACCTCAGTTACTGGAAGGCCACAATTAATCACCCCAGAGCCTGAACAATCCCAGCTGTCCCAGCCTTTCCTCAGCAGAGCTGCTCCATCCCTCTGATCATCCTGGTGCCTCCTCTGAACTTGCTCTGTGTCTTTCCTGTGCTGGGGATCCCGGAGCTGGATGCAGTAACTCCTGCTGGAATTATTTAGTGCAGCTGGAATATTGTGTCACTGATGGCTGAGTGCTCTGGCCTAAGTTCAGACAAGTTGCTGGGGAATTCTCATCTCTCCTATTTTTCAGTGAAGTCACACTGTTATCACATCAAATGGCTTGTGACTTAAAGTTCCATTGCAATGGTCATACAAGGAATTGCATTTGCTCTGACTGGGAGGAAGGGACATGGAGAGGAAAAATTAAACTTGATGGCTGGAAAGCTTTTACAACAGTGTGCAACAGCTCCACCTCCTCGTGATATTCAAGTTCATCATATCTAAATAAATATGCTTGGAAATTGTCTCTCACAAGGGAAAACAGTCATTTTAAGGGTACTGATGAAAGCAGATGTCAAAGGTAACACCACGGGCATGTAAATTCAATCAGAGCATTTAACTGGCAGTGTTTTCTTCAGAACACTGATGTCATTCCAGAACAACCCCAACCCCCAGCACACTCGTGTCAGGTCACATTCTGGGCCCATTTACTTCACACAGTTATTTCCTTTGACTCCAATGGATTAACCAGTTCTACACCGCAGGAGAGAGAGGTCAGATGTAGATCTTTTTCACTTACATCGAATTTAATTGATTTTTCTGTTTAAAAGAACTTCTAAAACAGAATATAATGGGAAATAAATTTTAATTACTCTACCCCCTCTCCAACACAGCAGAAAGCCCATTGTGCCAGGTGGTGTCTGAGCCTGACAGAACAAAACCTCCTCGATTCACGAGCAATACACCCCAAAGAGGGAAGAGCTTTCCTCCTAAATGAGTGAGAGAGCTGTTTTACACCCTGACAACACACACTTTCAACAAGCTCTGTTGCCTTCATGGATAATCCCTCATTTTTTGCTAATCCTTCCTGAGGATCTCTTAGCTCACTGACGGGCAGTGTTAGAAATCCCTTCTTTCTCTGGGTAATTGCCCTCTCAGGATACTCCTGATCCACAGTTGGATAAATACCCTGGGACAAAGTGCTGCCCCAGCAGAGCCCATGCAGGCACCCAGTCCTGCTCTCACCTCATTTATCACCCTAATTAGTGCCAGCTGCTCCTCGTGGGTTTGTCAGACCTTTCCTGGACGCTTCCATTAATGCTTTTTTTTGCCACTAAATTTTGGGAAGTTCCTGTGGTCACTGCCAGAAATTTTCCCACGATTATTTGCCATCACAAAACTCTTTGGGGCTCTGGCTTCTTTTTAGATGGGAATGTGCTTGGAAATGGTGTGAAAATGCATTTTCTCAAGGGAGCAATCCTTCAGCTTCATCCTTCAGAGCTCAGGGCAGTGGCAACTATGGCAAGTCCCCTTCCCATGATACCTTGAGGAGCTGGAACAGAGGCCAGATGGAGTTAAGAGGAGTAAAGGAGGTTTATGAGGCTTTAAAAAGCCAGGCAGCACCAGGGCTGCACTAGGGCTCTGCATGGATGGCTCCAAGGTGGAAGCAAAGGAGGGCCCAGCCCCAGATCTCACATTTTTATGTTTGGCTCCATTTGCACACAGGAGTCCCAGTGTCTACCCTACTCCTTCCATGCTGTTTGTACTTAGAGCCTGAAGTTTGGAAAAAATGCCCTTGAGTCCCCAGCTGGAATAGGATTGTTGTGTCTTCATCACCCTGTGAGAAGATCCCAGTAACCCTGAACAAAAAGCCACACACCAAGGCAGAACAGAAACCCAAAGGCCCAAGGCATCACCCAGGGTCACCCTGTGGCTGCTGCCCCAAGAGGTGACACCTGCAGGGAGCCATGGCCAATCCTCCACTCCTGCAGGGCTTCCAGGGGCCTTTTTCTCTCTGGTTCAGCTGATCAGCTCAGTGCTGAGCTCCTTGTCTGACTGGTGTCTCACTGTGGCAGCTGGAGGCTCCATCCTGTGCTCTGTGATGCACAAAGATGGAAAGGGCTTTCCTTTCCCCCAGGAGCTCACCATCCACCACCAGCATTCTCCAGATCACACTGTGTGGCAAACTCATCTTTCTTTTTACTGGCAGTCCAGTAACTGCTGTCACCAGCTCCTCATCTGCCCAAGTGCTGGAGGTGCTATGAAATCATGGCTGCTGATCAGGATCATGGCAAGTTCATGCCCATGGCTTTCCAAAGGTTCTGCCTCAGGCTATTGCCAGCAGAAAGGACTTTCAGGAAAGTTGATTTTGGGAACTTCTGTTGTGTATTTTTTGCCATAGAAAGAGGTCTGAAGTGTCCAAAGGAGTTGCAGTGCTGATATTGGGATACACTCTCAAAAGCTGTAAACATTTATGCTGTGTGGCCACTGTAAAACAATTTCTTACTGGTGAAAACTATAAATATCTATACAAAGTCTATAGAAGTAGCCTCTAATTGGTTGTTGAGGCCTCTGGGATGAATCCCTAAACACAAGTCCAGGTCTGAATCATGAATTTGAAATGGCTTCTCCCACCTCTCTACTGTAATAGTTTCTGGCAATCAGAATCTGCTTCTGACCAGAAATTTCACCTTGCACAAAACCCTTTAGTTAAATGACACATTTAGATGAAAAGACTGGAATTAAAAATGCCTGTTTTGAGTGAAAATCAGTTCTGGTCCAGCTGCACTGGCCTCTTCAAGCAGCTTGTGGTTCCCTGCGACAGAGCGGTGCCGGTGGCCCGTGAAGGACTTTGGACAAGTCCTCCTTGTTGCCATGCACTGATCTCACACATGGCAGCCCCAGCCAGTGGCTGAGGAGGGGGAATCTCTGCTAATTGGTTACATCTGCCTCTAATGCCTGGCCACCAGCTGGCACAGGCTGTGGCACTGGCGGTGCCACCTTGGCACTGGAGCCCCACAGCTGCCATCTGTTGCCTCCCAGAGTCATTTCCTGCATAAACAGGGCCTTCCCCAGGGGAAATGTGACTTCTCATCTGTGAGGGATGGAATGTAAGTGGCCCCTTCAGCATTTCTGGGGTCCTCAGAAGCTGCTGTGCCACTATCAGATGTGAAGCCATTATTTTATAATGGGCATAATCCTCCTTCTTCCTGCATCTCGTGTCAGAAGAACCTATTCCATTCCCAAAGGCCTCACAGGGGATTCTACCTTGCCACCAAAGCTGCTTTCAGAAAAGAAATGAAGTTTTGCTGCTTTGTTTTGGGTTTCCCATTGGACATCCTGAATATTTAATCACAGCTTCACAAAGACATGAGTTTCTCTTTGGATTCCTCCCTGAGCTGCTGTGGCTGATCCTGGCTCAGGAACAGATCTCAGGCTGTTCCCAATGGACTCTCTTGTTTTGTCCAGATTTGGCTGTTCTTGCTATTTTGTTGAAAGGCCTCCAGGTGCTCAGAAGAGACACTTCTGCATGCGTGTATGCACATATGTGTGGGCAATATACACATTTAATCCCCAAGGTTTTACCATAGTGCTTTTGTAATGGAAATTTCTTATTGGACAAAAAAAAGTTAGTAAAACACAAGTTTTCTTCTGAACTGCTGTTCAGGGAAGGCTCTTTGGGTACTCTGAGTACAAAAGAATACTTGGAGTTACAGCAGAAATTTCTAGGAAATTTATGTTTGTGTCCACTGACATCCACAGATGTCAGTGAGATATTTCCATGAGTTCTTCTAACAAAAAAATGGTGAATGGTTGTGGACAGGATTTTCTGAGCCTGAGAGAGTTTTCAGCCTGGCAGGGGCTGATCTGTTCCCAAGGGAAAATCTTTTGGGAAACTTCTCTTTCAAGGAGTGTTTATGTAAATAGGTTTTGGTTCTCAGAACAATGTCACACACATGTTCTGAATGTGGTTTTCTCTTGTTCCACCAATGGCACCAGAGAGGTTCCTTTGGCCAGTCATGTTGAACACCTGATAAAAAGGGTTGCAAACCCCAAATAAAGGCTTCTGCCTCATTGGGATCAAACCTCACTGCTGTGATTTCAATCCACTCTTCTCTTTTGTGTCCACTAGTGACAAATGGTTGTGATTCTTGCTCCGGAAAGTTGGTTATTTCTTCTAAACTTTGAATTGTGAAGTTCAAAACTTTAGGAGATGGATCTCATCCAGGGGAAGCTGCATTGTCTGCGCTGACATAACCATTTCTGACAGATTGATTAATAAATATGACACCAGCACTCATGGCAACAGGATCACAGGGGAACAGGTACATCAGTTAATAAATAATGCTGGTTATAACTTCTCTCATAATAAAAAGAGAGAGAGAAATTAATATCCAAACTATTTAGAAAGCATTTGGGAAGATTGCTTGAAAAATCCAGCATCTGCCTTTTTGAAGTGACTTAACCAAAACAAGGCTTATTGCCTTCCATTCCTTCCTATATTTAAAACCACACTGACAAGTTCAAAACAACAAAAAATCTCTCGGGTAATGCTGAGAAATGGAAATTCTTTACAAGGCTCTGGCACTCTTTGGGCTTAAAAAGATTCTGAAGGAGCAGGGAGCTCAGAGGCTCTGGTATCAATCGCTAAAGGGCATGTGCAGGACACAGCCCCCAGAGCGTTTCCTCTGAACCATCAACCCCCCCAGGGCTGCTGGATTCCTGAGCTGACTCCTCATCACATCCCATTTCCAGCCTCTCCTTCCAGGCCAGGCTGCCTGTGTAACTGAGGATTCAGGAACTGCTCTTACCAGAACCCAGCTTCAGTGCCCCAGGGCTAAACAAGCTCAAATCTGTGTTTTACCAGTCCAAAGAGACATTTCAGGAGTTTCAACCAGCATCACCAACGTGCTGGGTAGGAAGCATGATCTGTGCTGCCCCAGTTGTCAACACAGCATCTGAGTGCTGCACTGGAGAGGGAAAACTTAGAGCTATGTGAAAAAAAAAAAAAATAGAAATACCATTTTTTTTTCTGTTTCCTTAATTTTTTCCCCTCTTAGTGTAAAGATTTTTTTAAACATTGGGGATTGGGCTTAGTACAAAGTATGGGACTGTTTGCTGTAAGCAATTTTATTAAGGCACCTGTAACAACAGGATATTTAAATTTTTAACCATTAATTATAGGTACTGATGAAAGCCTTGTGCTTCATACCCCTTAGTCCAGTTAGGAAGCTTGTCATGAGCCAGTCTGGATTTACAAGAATAGGTTTGTTTTTTCTGTGTCCATTGAGGGGAGAAAAAGGCAAGGAAGACAGGAAAGCTGCTGTGACCCTGCCAGGAGGATGCTCAGTGATCTGCAGGTGAAGTGACTCCTTCAAGGAGGAATGGATCTGGTTGGGGCAAAGGGTTTACTTCTCTGTTTCCTAGTGGAAAGTAAGAATATCTTGTTTTTATAAAAGAAAGTGAACACTGAGATGTTTTCACTTTGGAGCTGAAAAGCTTTTTGTTTGAACATTGTAACAATTAATATAGAAATCACTGTTTTCTATGGAAAACACAGAAACGCATTCATCTTATTTCCTGAAAACCCAGTTTCACTGAGTCTTCTGAAGAAGGTTGGATGGAATTTGTTGCTAGGATTTTGCACTTGGGGAGGTGGAATCAAATGAAAGTGAGGGTTCACCAGCAAAGCCCAGCTGAGTCATTCCCACTGGGAAAAAACAACCCTCCATAAAACCAATCCTTGCCTCCATAAAACTCCCAACATCCCCTTGGCCATGAGGTATTTTCTTTCTTTTCCAGGTTTTTGGAGCAGGGAAGGGGGATTTGCCTCCTGCCCAGTGTCTCCCATATCCCTCTGTCCATCAGGTGCTTCAAAACTGAGGGATGAAGGATCTCAGTGGATGCAGGATCCTGCCCCCAGCCAGGAGCTCGCTCATCAGGAACAATTTGCATGCTGAACATCAGTATGACAGCTATAGAGAGGGACTTGTTTAGCTAATTGAGAGTAATGGAGAAGAGAAATTAATCACTTTAACACTAGTGCTCCCTGGCATGGCAAGACTGGGAGTCATCCCCCCCACCTGCCAGCAAGGCACCCCCAATTCTCTCCCTGTTTCCATGGGTGTTTGGCCCTGGACTGAGAGTTCAGGGATGTAATAACAGGGTTGGAAGACCAGGCTGGGAGCTGTCAGCATGGAGAAAAACAAGGCAGCTTCAGAGTGCTTCCAGCAAGGTTAAAGCTAACAGGAGTATCTGCTCTGAGTGCTTGGGAATGCTGGTGCTCCCAAAGCAAAGGATGGGGCAGGAATCCCCATCCCACTCTGTCCCAGCTGGGGAGAACTGCAGAGGCAGCTCCTGATTCATCAGTGACTGGTGAAGGGAGCAATGCTAGGCTGGATGATCCTGCCCCTTTCCAGGTGCTTCTCTTCCCTGGGAAGCTCCAAGGTGAGGGCCCTGTTGAAAGACCTGGGCTCAGGCATCTGGAGGAGTCTCAGTTAGGAAGAAAGTTGGAAATACATTTACTTCCAGTCCTATTATTTTTTTTTTTAGAGTCTTTGAGCATGAGCCTCTTTCTTTTTCATACCCAACTCCAGAAAAGAAAAATATGCATGCAATTATTCTGCTCAGCTAAGTACCAAAACCATTCCCTTTTATCAGTTAGAAACCCCACAACCCTTTTTACATCTATCCTCGGTGTTTTGTCACTCTCAGGTGTACTTAGCATGCTTTAGGCACATACCCTTTCCAAATAAATGAAGATATAAGTTCATGGCAGCTGCAACATGAATAGAATCCATACTGTGAAGTCAAACAAATGCCATTATAATTCCTTGTTTGTTTAACATTTGTGATCACTCTCCTCTCAGACACTGCCATGCTTGGCAGTCTGTATTCCTTCTCCCACACACTTGTTTACAAGTCTAACGTGAGGCTGCCTAGACCTCCTCAGCATGTCTAATTTCCTGTGTATTGTTCCCAGGCCTCCTCTAATGCCTGGAAAAAGCAGGAATGTTTTCAAGTGGAGGCTGTTGTCTCCCATTTCCCCGCTCCAAGCCTGCCCATGAGAAAGCTTTGCTGACCTTCGCCGCCAACCCAGGGCATGGGTGCAGGTTGTTTGCTGTGGAGTTCCTCTAACACAAGGCCTGGAGTCACTGAAAAGCATTAGAAACCCACATTTCATCATTTATAGGTGCAATCCAAAACTCATCTCCTTTTATAGGCCCTGGCTTAATAATTGTGGCTGCAGAATAGCCGCTGGTATTATTCCCAAAATAAGAACCACTGAACTTAAACAAGCGGGATGCAATAAGGGAGAGATGGAAGTAGCCCAGCTTTTACGTACAGAAATGATGCCAGCTTGTAAAATGTGAACGCTGTAAAATAATGTCTTTAATTATAGACAGGGAAGGAAGGTTTTCAGCAGCAGATGTCTGAAGATAGGTTCTCAAAGCACAGGGCTGCCAGTGAACTCTGTGGAAAAGGAATGGAGAGGACATTGAGGGATGGGGTGACAGGGGTCGTGTCAGCTTTGCTCAGGTGCACGTGTGCAGGTGTGAGTGTGGAAAGCCGGGATGGGCACTTCATTGCCCCATCAGAATTGATAGAAGGATTTATAAAGCAGAATGAGCAGTGAGAACAGACTGTGAATGATGCACAGGGCTCCTGATGCTCCTGAGCTCTGCTCTGGCCTTTGACAGTGACAAGGGGACCTGGGGAGCCCAGAGACCTGTGCCAGGTGCTCACCAGCTGGGCCAGCCCTTGGCAGGGCAGGTAAGGGCTGTGCCACCACCTTCTCCTGGCTTCTGGTTTCACTGAATCCCATTTTCCCTTCATGGTGCTGATGTAGGACTCTTGCCAGAAGATGTTCAGGGATGAGAAGCAGGAACCAGGGGGGATTTTCTGATGGTGGGCTTGGAACATCCAACAGTATCTTAGGTGAATGAGTGTGTCCTAATTGTCTGTCTCGAGGTATGTGGTGAAATTCCTCCTAAAGGACTGATCCTAACAGAGTTTTGTGGCCCTCAGGTGAGCTGGAGCCAGGGATCTCCCACCCACACCTTAGGGAGATCCCAGCTCAGCGTTCCTCAGCAGCTTCAACACACCAGCCACTGAAAAATTTGGAAAAAACAAAAAAGTAAAAGGGCCAGTTAAAACCCTGGGTGACTTTTTCTCAATTTCATCGGGATTTCTTATCCCACACAAGCAAAGGTATTTTTGTCCAAGGCTTTTCAATAAATGGAGATGTGTGGGGAGTTTCATCTGCCACTTAAATCAGAACAATTGCCATGTTTAAAAAAGGTTATTCTAATATTGAGCTTTCTCTTTTTTTAATGTTTTATTATAAAGTCCCAGAAATAAAGGCTGCAATGGAGTTGCAATAGAACTTACATTAGCATATTTTGAGAGTTTTTTGATCATTTTTGCATGCATTAGAATGAAATATTCTGTAAAAATTAGGCATTATATGCAAATGAGTGCAACACACCTACATTTTGAATAATAATTCATTATCCCCCTCTAATATATGTAAGTGGCTTCCTCTTCTTTTTTAAAGAAGAAAAAGGAAATGCACTGTAGACATTAATTCAGCACTGCAGAAGTTTACAGAGAAGATCCCCTGAAATTATAATAGAACACATTCTTCATTTGCATAAATCCCATAATCCCACCTGTCCAAACCCTCCAGCTATTAATAGGTGATGTGAATGTCACTTGATGCTCATTTATAATATTGTTGCTGTAATACAATGCATATTTAGAGAAGATTTTAAGAATCATTGTAATTAACAAAGCACACCATTACCAGCAAGTGTTTATTTGTGTTATATGAAAAAGATGTTGCATTTGGAAACAATTATAACTCCAGAAGTGTTGAATTTCCCCCTTTGGAAGTGTTGCCTTCCTTTAGTGAGTGCAGTTGATTTCCACAGGCTGGTTGCATGTAAAAAAAATGGTTTAAAGGGATGACATATCTGTATCTGCAATGATAATGATCATTCCTGTGCCAGGCTGTGTCTGTACGACTGGAATTTACTCCTCACCCCAGGGCTGGCTGTGGCTGAAGGCTTTATTTCTCCTTTCATAGTTCTTTATGGGGAAACTCAGTTCCCACTCTGTGAGACTGGGATCTTTGGGAGCCTTAAATGCATGTCCAGGACAGAGTGAATCACACAACCATGGAATATCCTGAGCTGCAGGGACCCACAGGACCCCTCAGCCCAGCCCTGGCCCTGCCCAGAGCCCCCAAAATCCCACCCTGGGCACCCCTGGCAGCGCTGCCCAAACGCTCCTGGAGCTCTGGCAGCCTCGGGGCCGTGCCCATTCCCTGGGGAGCCTGGGCAGTGCCAGCACCTCTGGGGGAAGAACCTTTCCCTGCTCTGCAGCCTGAGCCTCCTCTGAAAAAAGTNAAGAATTTCTTCCTGATATCCAAACTAAACCTACTCTCTGACAGCGTGATGCCATTCCCTGTGCCCTGTCACTCCAGGCCCTTGTCCAAAGTCCCTTTCCAGCTCCCCTGGAGCCCCTTTAGGGACTGGAGGGTGCTCTGACATCTCTCCCTAAATCCCAAGCATTGTTATGAATCTTCAAGCTCAGCCTTCCTTTATGGTCTCTCTCCTTGCATCCAGAAGTATTTTTATCCCACTCACCAGATGATGCCAGGACAGAGACCCTTCCTCCTGCCACCAGCTGTCCCCTCTGCTCTGTTGAGGCACCAGAAGCCCACCCAGGATTGCCCACCCAGGATTGCCCACCCAGGATTTTCACCAAGTCCCTCCTTGCTGCTGAATTAACTCCTCTGCTGGGCAAAGAAGCTGTTGTGGGTCCTACCTTGGGGAGCAGCCCCCATATCCCAGCTGAAGAGGGCTGGAATTAAATCTATTCCAGCAACAGCAGAGCCATAGAAAAAGAGGAGGCAAAAACCTCATGTCTTTTATGTGAGTGGATTTATTCATCCAAATTTGAATCTTTAATGGGAATCTCTTTAAAATTTCAGTTTTTTGAGCATTTCCACCTCTTTCTTTACAAAATTGGTTCTATCCCGCCTACAGGGCAGAGTTGATTGAGGCAGACACAGCTGTAGATTTAGTAGTCTCCAGGCTCTGCTTAGGACAGATTTCAGTTTAGATTTTAACTAACTGACATGTCAAGAAAATGCTGTGCTTTTCACCTCCCCACCTCCTTTTCTCTTCTGAAATATTTCAACACCATTGAAAAATAATCTTCAGCACTTTCCACAGGGAATATAACAAAAAAAAGCAATTTTTTTTTTTGGTCAGAAAAACCTACCCAAATTTGATAGAGATACATCTGTTCAGAGGCTCCAGGAACAAAAAAAAAAAAAAAAAAAAGAGAAAAAAGAGAAGCTCTCCCAGAGCTTGCCTGAGCACTGCTGAGAACAGAGACTTGTTGATCCTCAGGCTTTTTGCTTGCCTGAGGAAAAGAAATAATTAAAAACATTAAGTGAACAAAACACTCTGAAAAACAGGGCCAATCTCTTTAGCTGAAAACCCATCTTGTCTTTCAAAGCCCTTCAGATGGCAGCTCCCAAGCTCAGGCCACAGCAGGGACCCTTCCAGCAGCATCGTGTTTTCAACACCCCAATTATTTCGGGATCCCTGCTCCTCCTACTGAGGCCAGTTTTAGCGTGTCACCTTCGCTTAGGAAAAAGCAGTGTATATTAAATGAGCACAGCAGTTTGATGTGATCAAATCCAAGTGGGTTTTGATGCTCTCCCTGCCCAGCTGCAGCAGAGCTGCCTGAGGGATGTCACAGCCACAGTCCCGGGAAGTCACCCCAGGTCACCTGTGGCTTCAGGTGCACTTTATCACACTGGTGCCACTTCTGCTCCTTTCCACGTCCTCCAGGAGCTTTCTCGTTGTGATGCAATCATCTGAATTCCTCACTGGAGAGCTCCCACCCCCAGAAGGGCTGGAGGGAAAATTCTCCCTGTGTGAGAGTGCTCGGAGTGCAGCAGCAGTGGAGAAGCCTCAGAGCTTGCTGTGTTTCCAGTGGAGTGGCTGAGGAAGCAATTGCAGCGCTTCAGCTTCGTGCCTGCCCTGGTGTCCTGCAGGCTCCCCCTCCTGACTCCCAGGCATGGCTTTGGAAAAAAGAAAAATTAAATTTAAAAAAAAAAAGAAAAGAAAAAAAAAGGAAGCGAGCAAAAAGAAGAGGAAAAAAGAAATGAAGCAGCAAAACAGAGTATCCCCTGGGGGAGTGATTTGGCCAGAAGTCAGGCACACGGGCTGGGAGGGGCGAGCGCAGGGATTTGGCTCTCGCAGGTGTCCTGCTGCTCTCAGGGGGCTTTGACACCTGAAGGCAGAGTTTTGGAGCTGCCTCTCTGTGCCCTGGCAGCTCTCCCAGCGCTGGGAGCTGTGGCCCTGGCCCCGCTCGGGGCCGATGCTGGCACTGCCCTGCCGAGCTGCCCGGCCGGGTGATCCCAGATCCCAGGGATTCTGTGAGTGCCCACCTCCATCACACGCAGAAAATGCAGCTGCTTGGCTCTGGATCTGCCCCCTAAGCACCCTCACTATCCAGAACAGACCCCCACACCCCCCAGACACCCAGACTGGAGATGGTGGCACTGAAGGCTCCGTGGCCGTGCCGAGGCTCCCGGCGCACACAGCTGCCTATAAATAAACGCTGCAGCCTCAATGTCAGCTCCCCTCAGCCTCTGGGTTTAAATATAGGCATTGGCTGTGCTCCAGGAGGAGGTACAAGTGGTTTCAGACTCAAGCAAATTGTTATGAATCCCATTTGCAGTGTGAATATGCGTAGTGAATGTTTCTTTCGCTAATGAGACCAAAATAGCAATTAGCAGGAGTCTTAATGCTACAAACCCTGAGGAATGGACACGTTTGTATTTTTATCCTTAGGGTTATTCACATCTGGCTTCAAATGCAGAGGCCAATAGATGTGAACATGTGTGTCACACATCACACCTGTGGCTGCACCTTGCTATGTCCCACTTAGGCACGGCCAGATGGAGAAAGTATCAGCTTTGAATTCCAGCAGATCCAAGTCCTCTTTGCTGGTAAATCCCAGCACCCTTTTTTCTCTCCTGGTTTTGTTGTTTTTTTTGTCTTGAAGATGATATAGAAGCAGAGATTTTTCTCCCCCTTTCTTTGCTTACTGCATTCAAGTTTTGCTACCAGGGTTTTCTTTTCTATTTTTTTCCAGTCTTATTTTTTTTTTCTCCTTTTCCCTACAGCCAACAGAGTGGTTGGTGAATACAAAATTAGTCAATTCAGACCGAGGCCAAACATCCCAGGAGAGCTGGAGTGAGAGAGAGAAAGAGAGAGAGAGAGAGAGAGAGAGAGAGAGAGAAATGATCAGCACTTGCCAAATAGTCTCTCAACAGCACTGTGTATTTTTCCCTTCCTCTGAAAACCACATGAAACAAATGGGAATTATGGGGAATTCAAATTCCCAGTATTTTCAGGGGCTGGCCATGAGTGACCCTGGTGCCTGCAGCATTCCCCTGCTCTGCCCATGCACTGCCACAGCACAGAGCATTCCCATCCCAGCTCTCTGACTTTCCTGCTGGAACACCTGCAGCAAAAAGGGCATTTTTTACCTTTTCCATGTGAACTAACAAGGCTGATCAAACCCCCCATGGGATGAAGCCATGCATGCAAATCCCCCTCCTGCTAATTCCGCTCATTTCAGCTGTGTGTAGGTCTTGCTTGGCATGATAAGGGCGTGTTCCGGCCGGAATTCCATCTGGGAAGAGGAGCCCAGGTCACTGCTGGGCTGTGACCCTGCAGACTGCCAGGCTGGGCAGGGAGGCAGGGCTGCTCTCTGGTGCTCCCTGCTCTCCTGGCTGCCACACCAAGCACCTGCTGCAGAGCATTGATGAAAACCATGGGCTTCAGAGCGAGGCTTTATCCTCACCCAGGGCTGGGACACATCTGGAGGCTTCCAGCTGGGATTACACAGTGAAGCCCATCCATGCAAGATTTGGAATGAAGCTGTGGTGAGGCTGCTCTGCAGCTGAGGTGAACTCAGGGCCACCTCTGAGGAGCCAGGGAATCACAGGATGGTTTGGGCTGGAAGGAATCATAAAACTCATTTCAAACTCTGCTGTGGGCAGGGACAATTTCCACTAGACCAAGCTGCTCACAGCTCCATCCAGCCTGGCCATGAGCACCCTCCTTAGCTTATTAATGTTTACTTAGTCCTTCAAATCCACTGTGAGGCTGAGTTGTCACCTAAAATATAATTTTAGGCATTTTGCTTGTCCATTCCAAGTTTTGGGAGGAACTGATGGTGACTATTCTGAATAATGGCCTCCATAAAGTGGTTGGTCAGCTGGGAAACTCCAGGCCTGTTCTGAAACATCCTTTTCCTGTATTGCATGCTGTGAGTAGGGGGATGCTGGAGGAGGTTACGATTTTTCTTCTTTTTTTTTTTTTTTGTCTTTTCTTTCTTTCTCTCAGGGAATTTTCTCTCATTTGTTGTGTAAAAGGTGGGAACGACCAACATCTAAGGGAGAAAGGATGTGGATGGGAGGAGGAGGAGTGGGGGGGGAAGGTGCAGCTGGCTGAAAGCTGGAGGGCTTTCTCTTGGGAAGAGCAGAGGTTTAGTGAGATTTTGGCTGAGGATGAGGGGCTGGGCTTGGCTCCTCCTCTCTTGCTGCTGCTGTGGGGACACTTGGCTGTCACCACGGAGCCCAGCCCTTTACTGCTTCTTCCTCACCATGAGCGAGCCTTTGCTCCTGAGAGCAGCTGCTGAACTCCTATTCTTTGTTTCCCATTCCTTGATTATATTATAACATGGTATTATTACAGCCTTGTAATTTCAAAGTTACAATTTGGAGGGAAGGTGATCACATTTTCCATCCCAAGGGAGGTTCCTGCCTTCCTTGGTAGACACCTGTTTTTCAAACCAAGACAGGAGAGCAAGGATCTTCAAAAGCTTCTGTAGAATCAACACTGAGTTTTTGCAATAACTCCTCAAGGTCCACATGCAGTGCCAGGGTAACCAGTCCATTGAGTCCCCTGCAAGGCCAGGCCAATGCTGTTGTTGAACAGCATCAGAAAAGGCTCCTCAGGTGTGCAGAGCGGGGGCTTTGGTGTGAGAACAGGAAATGAATCCATCCTGAGCAGATCTCTGCAGCAGCATGTGTGCAATAACAACCCTGGCAGCTGCAGGGGAGCGTAGGTGCAAGGCCACCAGATATGCCTGGAGCTCCTGGAAGGGGCTTTTAGCTGCACTGATTTCCAGTTCCCTGTTGTGCAGATTCAGCCTTCCCAGACTCCCTGACTTTTCCAGTCACCCCTTCCCACATATTTCTCCTCTCCCCTTCCAACAGTTCCTAACCCAGCTTTATCTCCCAAGAATGGCTGATTTCCAAAGTGCCAGCAAGTGCCTGAGAATTGTGTAATTGCAATATAATTAATGAATTAAAAGAATGAGATGTTTTAAGTGCTTTCGATGTGCCAGTCCCTATAATTATCTGCAGAAAACGTGTTCATTAACAATCTCAGAGTGTGAGGCTGTGGCTCCTGCATCGCAGTGCTTCCTTCTCTGGTGAGGCTGGAGGTGGAGGTGGGAGCAGGGAAAGGGCTTTTGGAAATCTCTCGAAAGGTTTTCTTCCTTCCTTGGTTTAGAGCAAGCTGGAAGAGGAATGAGAGTCTGCAGAACAGCTGACATTTCCCAGCAGATGTGAAGGCAGCAGGATTTGCTAGATCAGGGTCACAGGAGCTGGGTCCCAGCCCTGGCTCTGCTGTGTGAGCCCTGTGCATGAGCTTAGAGGGACGTGTGTGTCCTAGAGCAGAGACTTCATCCCTGCCCAGAGCATCCCTGCCATGGATGGAAAGGGCAGTCACTGCTGCTGGAGTAGGAGAGAGCTGTGTAGAGATAATTGCACAGTGTAATCATTGTCATGTCATGGCTAGAGAGGGAGTTGAGGGGTCTCATTTATACCGGAGGGGAAATATTGGGAATTTCCTGTCCTGGATTTGCTCAGCAGGAGGAAGGAGAGGGGAGGCTCGTTCCAGCTGCAGCACTGCTCAGAGGGAAGCTCTCCTTGGGAGGTTTGCAGTGCTTTCCTCAGGATGTGGTGGGGTGTTGGAAGAGCCTGATTTTACTTCCTTGGATGTAAACCAAGAGCAATTCCTTCGATGCCAATGGAGTGGCTGGGGCCAGTGAGAGGGGAACACAGACTATTGGTGTTGAAAGCATTCAAACATCTCGTGAGGACACTCCTGTGAGGGAGCTGCTCTGGGAGGCTGATGGACAGGAAATAGCTCTGCTCAAAGTCCATCCTTCCCAGGATCCCAAATTGTAAATTAACCAAGCCCCAGATGTGACTAACACATTCCCTGTCTGGAACATCTCAGCAGGCTGCAGCATCCCAGAATTGTTGTCTGTTAAACTGGTGGAATAAAGGGCTGGTTCATTTGGAAGGCTTGAGCAGGCAGCACCCAGAGATCAGTTTAGGGGAATGACAAGGGATGAATTACAGTCTTCTCCCCGTGCTTTACCAATTCCCCGTGTTTTGACTGCAATAACCTGCTCCTGCTGCAAAGGCAACATCCCCCAGCCAGGGTTAAACACCCAGCACTGAGGAGGAAGCTTAAAGAGCTACACTGAGGACAAGGGCTAATGAAGGAGGGTCTTGGCTGGGAAATAAAAAGCAGTCACAGGCTGCTGGAGTTGGGTCCTGGTGGGCAGGAGAGCTCTGACATCCTCACTGACTGAGACCTGTACCCACAGCATCTCCTCTCCCTGGAGAGTGCTTCCAGCACCCTTAAGCCACCAAGGGAAGAGCCAAGACTGGGTGTGATTGTGCTTTTTGAGCTTTTAAGGAGACAGAATTCACTGACAGGACCCAGTCCCAGCCAGAGCTGCTTCCTGTCAGAGTGGGAGAGCCCGGAAGCAGCCGAGCTCTCTGCAATTACAGCTGCACAACCCAACCTCCAAAAAGTTTGGGTTTGATTTTCCAAACCTGAGGGCCCAAGGAGGCTGTTCCTGTCCTGTGTGTGAAGGATTCATCAGTCACTTGGTATTACAGAAAGCAGAGCATTTCAGTGGGATAGGGAGAAAAAGGTTTCCTTGTCTTGCAAACCTTTTTTTTTTACCCTCTCTTGTCTCATCCGCAGATGGAATGAGAAGCCAGAATTGTAAAAATGTTCACAAAACTGAGCTCTGGAAAATATAATTTAAATAATTTTGAAATACCATGCTTTGATTTGGGCGTTTTCTAAAAAAACGACTTCAGTTTGTAACAGACAAGTAATTTTAAAGGGGAAAATCTGAAAGGCTTTGTTTGAGAATGAGAAAATGGAAATTTTGGCAATCTTAAAAGGAATAATGTTTCTGCTTCATGTAAAAAAAGTCATGAAAACTGTCTCTTTACTGCAAATATTTTCATTTTTGACAGTTTGCTATTTTTCAACCAAAAAGTGTTATTAGAAACATCAGAAAATAAACACAGAAGGAAAGAACTTTTCTATGGTAGGGAAGACAGGTACATTTCTATGAAATAAAATTACTTTCTTGATGTCTGCTGAGTGCTGCTCTTAGAATAAATCACAAGCAGAGAAAACATGGTTTATTGGGGTTTTTTTGGTTGTTTTTTATTTCACCATATCAGGAGGTCAGGTCATATGACTGCTTGCAATATTTCTGCACTACCTAAACTCAGTGAATACATCCTGAATATAAACCACTTATTAATATATAACGGGCAGAGAGCCCAGCCTGGAGCTGGGCTGCTTTACCCCAGGGATCAATCAGCTCCGTGGTGCCAACCTTTCCTCTCTGTGCACTGGGATTGCATTTCCAGCTCTGCTTCACCTGCCAGCCCTGGCAGGGGAGCCCCTGGCCACGCTGCCCCAGGGCCAGCAGCAGCTGCAGGGCAGGAGGAGCTGAGCTGGGCCTGGACATGAGCTCTTCCTAAAATCTTCTGCCAGCCTGGGAATCTGCAGGGTGCTGAGCCATGGCCTGAGAAGGCAGGGCATCATCTGAGTGTTTCAGCACATAGCAGAGAAGAGCAGCTTTTTGATTTTGGTTATTTTTTGTTGTTGTTTTCTCTTTTTTTTTTTCCTCTCCTGTGATGGCGCCGAGTGTTGTGTCCCTGGTAATGCCTGCAACAAGAGTAGCTTGTGGCAAGGGAAAAGCTGGAGGATAATCCAGAGGAATTCAAGGGCAGTCAAGGTTAAAATATAAAATATCTGCTGTTTCTAGCAGCACTTCTGCTTCAAGATTAGCAAAAAAAAGTTGACCATGGGCAGGACACAGAAATAATAGAAGGTTTGATTGGATGGGATCTTAAAGATCATCCAGTCCAACTCCCCTGCCATGGGCAGGAAACATTTTCCACTAGAACTGGTTGCTCTTGGGACATCAAAATCTGTTCCTTCTTCTGCTACAGGTTCAAAGCATAGCCTTGAAGAAGAATTTTAACCAAGCCAGGACTTGGTTTCCTTATCTGAAGAATATAAATTATAACACTGTTGTAACTGTGCTGACACCGTTCTCAGCAAGTACAATTCATTAACTTTCCTGAAGTGCTTTTAAATCTCCTGTTTCAGGCACTACACAGGTATTCAAAACAGAGTTCACAGAGCTAGCTGAAGCCATTTAAAATGAAATTAAAATGCCATAATTCCAGATTAGGATAATTCGCACTCAGAAAAGTTCTGATGACAAGTTTATGAATTTTTCTGTGTTTGTGGGGGCTGCAGGAGCCTTAGGAGCTATAAAAAAGCAATTTCTTTGACAATCATTCTGAGATTGAAAATTCCACAGTACTTTTGGAATTTAAAATTTCAGCTTGACGTTGCAAAGCTGAGAAAGGATGGAGGAAGAGGTGGAAAACTGGAGAAAAAAGGAAGAGAGTCATATACAACCTCCTTCCCTGTCCTGATCTCCAGGAACGCTGCTGATACTGAAACTGAGACCCAAAATATTTTCTGTGAAAAGGCCTGCCCAGGTGAAAGAGATAAGGAGCAGCTTCTGCTCTGGGATCCAGGTGGGAATGGCCTGTTCTCCATCCCTGGAGGAGCCAGGGGAAGACATCTCAGCCATAAGTGATCTGAGAGCCCTCTGGCTCGTGCTGAAAGGATAGGCAAGCTGTCCTTTGAAAATGTGAACACGTCTGCCTGGCACTGTCTGTTCTCCCTGTGTTCAATAATGTAAATAAAGAATTTAAGAAGCCCATTACTTTCAACTGCAGTTCTGAGAGAATTGCTCACACTCTCCCTTGGCAGTTCTGTTTGTGCATAATAACAATGCTAATATAACCCCTCAGGAGAACAACATCCCTAACAAACAAACAAAAAAAATAACAATAGTAAGAGCAGTAAAAAAATAAGGTTTTGCCTTTATAGATGTTTCCTTCATTTGAAATAATAAAAAAAGGACTTGTGGAGACTTTGCTGGCATCAAATTCTTATTTGGGCACTTGGGACTTTAATGAGGGGCAGGATTTGCCTTTTCAGAGACAGGGATGCAGGGATCAGTCTCCCAGCAGACAACATCCATGGGCCAACCAGGGCAGGCTGGGCTTTTTTTTCTTTCTTTCTCACTAATTCCAATCTGCCTTTCAAATTTTGAGAAGCTTTTTTTAAAAATCATTTTTCCCTTACACTCTTTGGATTCTCCTCTCACCTTTCATGCTGGTTCCTTTGTCACTTCATCCAGCTTCCACCTGCTGGTCACAACTCTTTGATTTTGGCTTTGAGCTGGTCACTTCAAACAGAAATGTGCTTCCCCACTGAGCACTTCTCCCAGGCAGCCTGAAGGGCTGAGCCTGATGCCCCTGGGATACGATCCTGAAGCATCAGGTGACCTTAGCCAGATGGTTCCTCCTTATTTCTCTCCAGCCAGAGCAGGACAAAGCCAGGCTTTGCTGAGTCTTGGTTTAAGTTGAAACCTTCTCAGAAGTGAAGTCTCTTTGCTGGAGTGCTGTTTTGGAAATGGAACCTACTATGAGAGAATTGGGAGAGTTTGACCACCTCAAACCAGCTCTTTCAGTGTTTTCACTGTCACATTTATGTTTGAGTTTCTGAAAACCTTGCCAGTTTCAATTGCATTATTATTATATAATAAATAGTATACACTGTATGTACTACATGTTGTTGTTGCTATTGCTGTTGTTCTTCTTCCTCCTCCTTCTTTGTCTCCTTCTACAGTTTTCCTGATTAAAAAATAGAAACAAAGCTTTTTGTGAAAGGAATCCATCCATCCAACTTCAGATATGTTATTTATGTTTGTAGGGGTTTTTCCTTGGGTTTTTCAGTGTCTCAGCTGCACAGAGAATTTTCAAGCACTTGTTATTTTCATGCAATTTGGCTCTGTGTTGAACTTAAAAATGTAGATGTTCTTGGCAAAGCTGGGTTGTTTCCATGCACCACCTGTGACCTGAAACATTTTCTTGCCGCCCTGAGAGGACAAAATCTCTGCTCCCCCAAATGGTATTCCCTCAGCAAAACACCATTTTCTTGATTATATCCAGAAAGCTTTTCTTTTTCACTGCTGAAACACCACGTTTTTAGAGGAGTTCTTTTAAGGTCAAGTTTGTTCTGTTCCATTTTTCCTGTGTAAATTGAACCAGACTCATTGTTCCTCACACTGTTCTCTCCCTATTTACTCACCTCATCACCTTGGTCCCTCTTCCCTGGGCCAACCTTCTTTTCCAGGGAAGGGACATACAAATATTTTATTGTGCACTTTTGTGAGTCAGTCTTTGCTTTGATTGAATTCAACAAGTTGGAGAACGAGAAGAAAACTCTGTGGCTGGAGCAGAGAGTGGGGCAGGAGAGGCTGCTCCATCCCAGCTGGGGTGAGCAGAGCCAGAGCCAGGCAGGGGCCTCCCCATCCCCTCTCCACTGTGCATAGCCCCCAGCAGGGTTATTGGAGGTTTAAGGGCATGGGTTTAGTCTCCAATTAGAACAAACCTTGTTTTCCCCCATTGTTCCATTAAAACAAAAAGATAATTCTTTCGAAACAAAAGCGTGCCTGAGTAATGCTGCAATTTCCATCCCATTTCCAGCAGAAGGAAATACAAACACGGAGTTTTGCTTTTCATTTTGTTAAAGTGGGATTTTTTTCTTTGGCTGTGGTAGAAATGTTCATTTTGATGATATTGTTGAAGTCACACTCTTTAAACACATGGCTTATGCTGAAACAATGAACAAATATTATTTGATGTTTTCTGCTATGTTCGCTTTTCATTATAATGGCTCAACAGTGTTGCAGTTGAAGATGTTCATAAAAATCAAACATCATGATGCTTCCTGATAATATTTTGACAATTTTTATCTGGGGGTAATTTTGCATTTGAATTTTGATGTACAAAAAACATGTGTTAAACTTTCAGGAAATCAGTTCTGCCTGCTCTACTCGAAGGGATGGAGTATTTCCCAGTGATGGTGTTTGGACAGTGACTGTGAGGAGAAACCCCTCTTCAACTGATTAAGCAAAAGAAGACTTTTTTTTCCCTATAATTAAAGAGGGTTGGCAGTTTAAATTTGTGATGATGAAGAACCAGAGATTAATACAAATAAAACCACTTTAGAAATCAAATAAAATTTTATTTAGCAAAAAGAAGAGATTTAAGGGTGAAGGAAACCAGGTTTTTCTCTCAACCAGCTCTATCTCTGTTTAAACTGGAATGAACAGCAGGGGAAGAGCCCTACATCCATCACTCTGCATTCCTAAAAGCACTGATTTAAGAAAACAACTCTGTCTTGTTTCTTAAATTAAGGTAGTAGAACCTGCCTCTCTGCTCATCTCTTCTTCTCCAGGCCAGGATTAAGTTTTGATTTGTAATAAAATCTGACACAAAGCTGACATTATTTTGACCAGGCGTTGTATTGAGGAGATTAAAATGAGCAGCTGAAAATGGCACTGACATCCCTGGCCTCGTCTCCTTCCCACTGCACCCCTCTGGCTCTCTGAGACCCCTGTGCTTGTCACTGCTTTCTGGCCAGGTTCACTGAGCGTCCTTGGTGCTTTCCCTTTGCCTGAGCCCCTCTGGTCACCTCGGATTTTCACCCACTGCCTGCCTGAGCCGTGTTCCCAGGTCATGGGGCTGCCATCCCAGTCCCTTCCATCTCCTCACAAATTGAATTCATCACCAACGTGTGAATAAATCCCCATGAGAATAAAAGTTCTCAGAGGTAATTGAATCACACAAGAGTGATGGGGCTTGCTTTTTTTTTTTTTTTCCTTCTCTTGAGTCATTCCCAGCCGAGGTTCAATCAGCATTCATTACTCCCACCTCCCTCTAGCTGAAAGCAGCAGAAGAACCGGGGGAAGGAGGACTCTTCTTCTCCTGATTAAATCTTCCAAACATGATGGCCTATCAGGCTCAGTAATTTAGGAGCCAGGAAACTCGAGATTTTAATTCCACACGGATAAAAAGGCATGGCCTGTGGAACCAGCTCAGAAGAACACAGCAATGGAATTGTGGCAAGCTTATGGTGCCTTAAAATTTTCTTTTCAAAGAACAGTTTGATTAAAAAGTGTTTAAAAATGTTTTCAAACCTAGAGGCACTTACAGTGTTGAAACAATTTGCAATCAAAAGAAAATCTTTTGATTTGACATTTTTGCCCTCTTATTTGATTGTATTGCACATTAAGGAAAATATTAAGGGGAAAAAAACCCTAAAACTGAATTACAATAATAGCAATATTCCACACATACATGTCACTTGATTAAACATTTAGATTGCAGTGTTCTGACATTTTCAAAATGAAACATTTTTGACATTATGAAACGGATTTTTTCGATAAGCTTGTTTTGATCTTTCAAGATCAAAAACATCCCGGAATCCTCTATCAAAACAGCATTTCGGGAATTCGCTTCTCGGGCTGATCTGAGGGAAAGAGCTGTGTTCTCTGCGGAGGCCGCGGCAGCTGGCGAGGCCGTGGGATGCAGAGGCACATCCCATCGCATCCCGCGGCTCGCCGGCAGTGCCGGGGATGCTGCACAGGAGCAGTGCCGGCAGTGCCGGGGATGC
>VWYI01038255.1:1341362-1353294 GCA_013399455.1 Anthoscopus minutus | reverse complement strand
CAGAGGCACCCCCCCTCGCCCCCCGCGGCTCGCCGGCAGTGCCGGGGATGCTGCACAGGAGCAGTGCCGGCAGTGCCGGGGATGCTGCACAGGAGCAGTGCCGGCAGTGCCGGGGATGCTGCACAGGAGCAGTGCCGGCAGTGCCGGGGATGCTGCACAGGAGCAGTGCCGGCAATGCCGGGGATGTCGCACAGGAGCAGTGCCGGCAGTGCCGGGGATGCTGCACAGGAGCAGTGCCGGCAGTGCCGGGGATGCTGCACAGGAGCAGTGCCGGCAGTGCCGGGGATGCTGCACAGGAGCAGTGCCGGCAGTGCCGGGGATGCTGCACAGGAGCAGTGCCGGCAGTGCCGGGGATGCCCTCCCCGCCCGCTGGGAGCTCGCCCGTGACCCGCAGCGCCGAGCGCCCCGCGGCCCCGAGCGGGATGGAAAAGTTCCGCGGCTGCCGGGGAACCCCGGGCTCGCTGAGCTTTTCCCCACTAGAGGGAAGTGCATTCCCACGCTCGGGGGTGAGCGGCCAGGACAGCACATGCTCTGTGCGCCCTGTCCCCAAGCCCGCACCCCGCTGGACCTGCCGGGAATTCTGCTGGAGCCCCCGGCTGCCCAGCCCAAAACCTCTGCTCGGCGTCCACAGCAGCTGAAGGGGAACAGGAATTCCTGAGTGCCTGAGTGCACACCCCAGTCCCTCGCTGTGGCTGCCACACCAGCGCCACTGCTGGCAGAGGTTTGTCCAGCCCTGGCACAGCTGCCCGGACCAGTGGCGGGGTCACCGTCCCTGGGGGATTGAGAAGATCTGTGGATGTGCTGGGGACATGCACCTCGTGACAGTACAAGGCAAATAGCCCAAAGTTACACTATGAGAGGCTCAGATTGAGCATTGTCAGAAGTTTCTTCACTGAAAGAGTGGTTAAGGATTGGAAGGGGCTGCCCAGGGAAGGAGTGAGATCCCCATCCCTGGAAGTGTTCAGAAAATGAGTAGATGTGGCACTTCATAGTAAGGTTTAGTGGGCATGGCAGTATTCAGTTGAGGATTGGACTTGAGGACCTTGAAGATCTTTTCCAGCATTGATGATCCTATGATTCTTTGGTTTAGTCACTGACCTGGCAGTGCTGGGTTGGTGGTTGGACTCAAAGATCTGAAAGATCTTTTGCAGTCTGAACAGTTTGATGATTCTGTGTCCCCTTAGTGGATGAAAACATGGGCCAAACTCGAGCTCTGCAGGGAAAGAAAGGGATGAGCTGCTTGCTGACTCAAGGGACATCTATAAAGCTGTGCTTGAGCTGGTGGAGGTGCACTGATATCAGGCCCTGAGCCATTTCAGCGAAGTCTGCACTTGGACAAGTGCTCAGGGCACAGCTGTGATCTGTGCAGATGGGCTGGAGTCCACACACCCCAGGCAGTGACAGTGTGGGGATCAGAGCAATGCAGCCCAGGCTGCATGGAACGATGGATATGTGACCAAATCAGTGCTGAGCTGGCTGCTTGTTCAGCCAGATAGGCCCACAGATCTTCTCCTGAGCAGACTGGCTTTTAAAACAAAGCTTGTATGTGTTAATGCAGATGTAAGAAAAGATGTGTCTCCATGAACACACAAACCAGGCAAACACATCTGTGAGATGCAGATTTAAGTGAGCTGCACAAACCTGTGGATATAAACTACCTAATTACCTGGATAAAACTGGGAATGCTGACGTGTAAATATCCACAGAAAGCCTGGCAGCACTCCTGGGTCCTTTGTGGATGTGCTGTATGGATGCACAGGCTGCTGTCTGCAGGAGTGCACAGCCTCCCTCCCTTCACACAACTCAGCTCCAGGTGGGAGCAACCCTTGGAAAAGGAACAAAGCCAGTCAAATGTACCTTCATAAATCCCTGCCCGAGACTTTGGGTCTGAAGAAGCCATGAGCAAAGCAGGAGAGGGAGAGCACAGCTGGAGAGAAGAGGATGAGGGACCATGGCAAAGAAACCTTAAAATGGTCTGAGGAGCCATGTCCCTGCAGGATGTGCAACAGCAAGTGGATGTGAGCGTCTCTTCTGGTGGCTCTGGAGCTGGGGGGTGAGGTGGAGTGTGTCCCTCACACCTTGAGAGGGGAAATCACTCTGTCCTTTGCCCCAAGGAGTCTCTGTGTCCACATGACTCCATTTCCTGAGCAGGTCAGTGATGTTTATGGGTACATTGCACAGAGAGTCCAGCAGCCTCAAGCATGGGCTAGGACACCTTGCTTCTCAACTTTCAGATTGAAACAAATGTTTGGGCAAGAGTGGACATCAAAACTAACCCATTGGTTCTTCCTACTCTTCCCAAGAGTATGAACTTTTGTGGGCTTTAACACTTCAGCTGTTTGGGTTTTCTTTTTCCTGCTGCTTGAAAGACTGTCATCATTCCTGGGGGAAAACGATTTCCACTTCTGTTTTGGCATTTTGCTGTAGAACCAGATAAAACATAAAATTTTCCCCTGGTCCACTCCAATAGCTCTCAAGAGCAAAGTCTTCAGCCAATTTAAATTTGTGATACCCTGTGGAAGGCAATAGAGATTTAATGGAGCTACTTTGTGTTAAAGCATCTGGCCCCAAATTCTCCAGGGAAGCAGAGTATCATGTACCAGATCAAAGGGCCAGGCTGATTTGTGCTGCAGACAGGGAATGGGCAAATTTGTTAAGATGGAGAATGATTTTGCCACCTGCTTTCTCACCTTGAGCATGGCCTAAAACAAGGTCATGGCAGGGTTCCTAAATGGAGTTGTATTACAATAATTAACAAGAGTATAATTATTCTAGTAGTAGTTTTTATTTTACAGTTTTGTGCTCGGTCTTTATGTATTTTATTCTTTTGCTGCTGAAAGAAGAATTTATTATTTATTATTATTTCCTATTATGAGATGAGAGTATCTGATGCCTTGTTTTAAATGTATTTGACAGCTAGAAATATGGAAAACCCATAAAGGAAGCCTGTCTGGATATAGTGAAATCTCCAGGGTAATTTTTCCCCGATCTGGATGCAATACTGAAAACTCAGATTTAGGCTGTTCCTCCATCAAGAACATCTTGAGTTTTGGTCACAGATACAAGTTGTCTCTCTCTGCTGTATCGCTGATGTGGGATCACTGCACAAATCCAGAAGTGGAAGATATTTTTATCATGGTGTTAATCCCACACAATAAGAGCAAACAGCATCTGGGACATAAGGAGTGGTGCTGCTTTGTGTCCTGGAATTTTTCAATTCAGGAACAGGTACTAAAAGATAACTGAGTGTTTTCTTTGGGTACATGTTTCACAGATAAAAGAAAACCAGTGTTCAACCCTACACATGGACAACAAGACCTAGGCATGAGTTAAAATGTCAAACTGAGTTTTGAAATAGAGAAAACTGAGTTTTAAATAGAGAATTCATCCTGGGGTATTTAAAGTGACTCAGGGACACTGTAAGCAGCAGGTCTGGGGCAAAAGAGATCCCATCTCGATGTCACCAAGTGCTCTGCAATTGTCGAGTCCAAATCCCCCTTTAGATGCCTGAAACATCTCCCCCATCAGGTCAGCAGAACAGTTTATGTTGGCCCTGAGGGAGGATTTTGTTCTCATCAAGTTTCTCCTTCCCTGCTTCCTGTCCTGTTGTGGGAGCAGTTGCCAGCTCTCCATGCTCATGCTGTCACTGCAGCCCTGAGCAAGGGCCCCTTTGTTCCCTCTGTTGATGCACCAAGCCCTGTCTGTCGCCCTGAAAATTCCAAGCCTTCTGATTTTCTCTGATTTTCTTTGGAGTCCCTGAAGCTCTTCTCCAAGTTCTCTCATGTCTTCGTATTTCTAGTGCATGTTCTCATGAATTGTAACCTAAACAAAGGTTGTTTTCCACATTCCTCTCTGAGGATGTCACTTGATGGACTTTCCCCTTGACCAGTGGAACTGGAGAGGAAGTCACCTCATTCTCCAATCCTGTCATTGTTCAGAATGTATATATGCAGCGAGGTCAGAATAAAGATTATTCTCTTTTCGTGTCTTGGCGAGAGACTGAGTGCTGTCCCTTCTGTGCTCTCCAGTGACATCCTGTCCAGCTGCTCTCCTTGTCCTGGTGGGCAGCACAGCCAGAACTGCTGCTGTCTCCACGTGGCCTCTGTCAGGGTGATCAGCACACAGAGACTCCATGGAGGAGCAGTCAGGATGGATTCCCTGGCACTGCCTGTGGGAGAGCACACCTTTAGAGAGGAATGTGCGCCACACCTGCACTGGGGGATGTGGGCTGATGTATAAACGCACACAGTCATCTGCCTGCTCCTCAAAAGTCTACATTCCCAGGCTATTCCCAGGAAAAAAAGTGCATAAAGCTGTTCCAGAGAAGAGAAAAATATTTTATTGCTCTGACAAGCTGTGTATTGAAGACAACAGGATGGGTAGCAGAAATGGCAGAGCTAAGTCCTCACAGGGTTTATAGGCCACCAGCTGAGACCGCAGTAGGGCACAAGGTATTCTTTCCAGAAGCACAGGGAAGTCTTTTCATTAGCTTTGGGGGTAAAGTTCTGAGGCTGCTGCTACTGGTCACAAGATTGATCCTGGTTGGCTTCCACCCAGTGAAAACCTTTTATTGTATCTGTGCTATTACCAGAAATAAAATCAGTAAAAAGCATTTTAGGATGTATTTTTTTTTCTGATCTGAGTGTCTTGGGGTTTAATTCTTAACTGTTGTGTGACCCTTGGCATGGTCAAGTCAGCTTTACAAAAGATTTTATGTGTTAAGGAAAATAATGTCTTTAGTGGTTCACAGGAGGGCTCGCAGAATCAAAAAACATTTGGACCACTTATTTCCCTGTTTATTTAACTTCCATATATATTTTTAAAAATTCCTCCAACCATCTCTGTGAGTCTTATTCCATCTCCCCAATGTGGAACATCAGTCTGAAGGGCAAAAAGGGAATGATGTCCCAGTCCAGGCTTAACTGCAGCGTGAAGTTTGCAAGCTGGGATCACGCTGGCACAAAGGCTGTGGTTGAGTGAGGACTCAGCTGCTCCTGTGGGGTACCCAAGGCTTCTTTGAGCTTCCAGTCCCTAATAATTTGCCAGAATGGATGGACAATATCAGCAGAACTGGTTTTCTTCCTAATGTTCATCTTTTTTTTCTTCTCTTATCCTTCAGAAATGCTGTCAGAATTATCTTTGCTGTTGGTATTTCAAGACATCTGCATCTGATTCCAGGAGGATTCAGAATGATTAGAAAACATTGAAATGAAGAATGAAATGTTGTTTTAATGAAAAGGAAGACTCTTGAGTAGAAGTTAGAGTCTTATTTTATTTTATTTTTTCATTAACCTGAACCAAAATTCTTCCAGCCTTAGATCTCAACTAATATCTTTATCCTAAACAGGAAACCTGTTCCAGCAGATCCTCACTTTAGCAAAGCTTCTTACCTCAAGTCTGCCTGAAGTGGAGGAAAAGTGAATGCATCTGTTTGGGTTTCTTTTTTCCTGACCCTTTTTGTTTTGTTCTTTTTGTTTGCACAGGCTAATGACAAATTAAAGGGATAAACCAAAAGCCTTGCTGGAACAGCTGTAAACTCCAAACAGGAAGGTTTTTCAAACATTCAAAACCTCCAAAAGCTGGCTGTGCAATGCTGGAGGAGTTAATGATGAGGAACAGAATCCTCAGTTGGAGCAGACTGGCAGAGCTGGGCTGAAATCCCTGAGTTTCGCTGATTTACAGCAGTTCAGAACGTGGCCCAGAGTGTCTCACTATGCTGCTTTGTTTGCATTTTGAAGCGATCTCTGCTGGTTTCTTAATGGTTTTGTCTCCTGTTGATGCATTGTGGGATGCCAGGAGCCAAGTGGGTCTCCAGCAGGCGCAGATGGCGGAGTATGGAAAGCGCTCGCTCGGTTTCCTGGGAAAAGCTTTTTCTAAGAATTTCGGAACAGCACCGAGGCTATTCCTATCCCTGCAAAGGTTTCTGTGGGCTGACAGCTGGTGCTGCCAGAAGATTGAGGATCTGAGGTTCCTCTGTGCTCTTCTAAACTTGAGACAGTTTAATTTTGGAGTGGCTCAAAGATAAACTTGTGTTGTGAAGGATATTTAGATTGCCCTTCTGACACTACCAAGAGTCAAGTGCTGGAAAATGTAGCCCAGGAAGGTCGTGGAATTATGAGAGTTTAAAGGCCTGAAGAACACCCTTTGAGTGCTGCACTTCCAGGACTGAGCCTCCTTTGGAGGAGTGGGATTGACACGAAACACGGGTTGTGTTCCTTTGTGGCATTACAATTCCTAAAACCAAAATTAACCCAGCTCGAAAGATTTCTAAATTTACCAAGAGAAAGAGGGAGTAAGCAATGAGCCCTACATTTGCTTTTGGGCAGAGGCAGTGCTTTATCAGCCAAACCAAGAGTCTTCCTCCTGCTGACCACATCTCCCCGTATTTCCAGCAGCATCTGGATCTCCTCCAGTCTTCTGAGGCAAAAATTGTCAGCAGTGGCAGAAAAATATTTCCTTAACACTTATTATAAAGGGATTTTAGAAGAAGACACATGAGCATTCAGCTCTGGTTTTGCCTGACAATGAAATACTTAAAAATTGGAGGAAACAACCTTGTTGCAATTAAGCACAGCGAAAATTGCCCACAGTTACTTGCAGCTACAGAACTGGAGGCCACTCTCTGAAAGCCAGGCTACCAGAGGGAGCAGCTCCTTCCAATTACGTCCTGCTGGAGTGGACTCCTAAGCTGCCAAGATTCATGGAGGAAAGCCATTAAAAAACCAACCAACCAAACAAAAAAACCCCACATGACAAACTTTTCCCCCTGGAAAGAAAAATAGAAAGAAAAACCCACAAAAATTGCTTTATTAAAGTCTAAACATTCCTTGGAGATGTGCCAAGTGCACAAATATTTCCATAAGGAAGATTTATGTGATCCAAAAACAAATTTCAAAAAGCAGGAGAGGAAGAGAGACAAACAAACAAACAAAGTGACGGAGGCTGATTTAGAAAGTGTGTGGCTGGGGAATAGACCTGGCGTGAGGAGAACAAGGCTGAATCTCCAGAGCCCAGAGAAAGAATCTGAAAATGGGGGGTCCCTCACCCAAAATAACTCTGGGCAATGCTGAAAGGTATCACCTTTGCTGCAGACTGGATCAAAAATGTAAATATACTCTGCATTTCATACTTCCTCCCCAGCCAGGAAAAAGGATCTGTCTGTTAATTGGATTTGATGATCTCAGAGGTCTTTTCCAACCGAAATAATTCTATGATTCTGCTCTTAGTTCTTCTCATAGCCTGTTTTCCAGGTAGGGCAGCACCCCAGTCTGTGTTATCCACTGTGTCTAGGGTGTCCCAGCCCAGCTGTCAGACAGCTGGGAGGGATTGCCATGACCTCAGGCACCTCCCTTAACACGGAGAAAACCAGAGGAGCCAAAATATCCTCCCCTCTCCAGGGGGAAAGGTGGACCAAGGGCCTTGCTGAAGCCTTTGGGATTTAAAATCTGTCAAATCAAGAGAGTGGCTAGCCAAGATGTGGAATCTGGAGGCAGAAAAGTGGGCTTGCATCTGTAAAAAACTGGGCATTTTTCATTTTGATATTTTTTTAATTTGCTAATTCAACAAGGGCAGGAAGACAAAATTCCCAGGGTGTTATGTTGTGGAGTGTAGCTGGAATTTGCTGTTTCTATTCTGATTTGGTTCAAAGAGAGTTCTGGTATCAAAAATAGGATGTCTGCATAGTTATATTTTAAAAGGTGGCAGCGAGAAGGGTAGGAAGCAAGAAGTCAATGGGGAGATAAAAGAGAAGTTGTTGCAACAGATTGCTTTGTACAACTTGTTCTGAGTTTCTCCCCCGAATTATTGGTTCACACTGCCCTTAACATTTAGATTTTCATCTGTTTGCTTCTTTCTGTGAGAGGAAAACTATGTCAGGCATCTCATAAATGCTTACATGGAGATGTTTCCCATCTGCTTGCAGATGCACCATGCCTGCTTTCTGCAGGGACCTGGCACTTCTCAGCGTTTAAATGAAACTGAACCTGCTCCATTTGCTGGATGGGCACAATCCAAGGAGCAAAAATGAACATTTCTCAGCGCTGATGATTCTGTTACAGTGCACTGAGCTCTGAAAATATCTCCAAAACCCACTCCAGGTCGCTTTCTTGAGGAAGAACCCCTTCAGTCAAGGCCAAGAATTAAGACAGACAAAGCCAATCAAGACACACACTCTCATTTCTACTTTGTGCATAAACAGAATCAGGACTTCCATTTTCTTGGCCACCTCCCAACTACCTCTCCTCCTTCACTGTGTGACTTATCCATCTCCTTCTGGTCATGCAGCATCACAGAACTTCTCCATGCTTGGGCCACCTCCACCCTGGGTGGTTTCCCTCCAGCGTGGGTGGGCAGCCCCTGTCTGCTGTGCTCCCTGGGGCTCTGCTCTAGGCTGGGCAGGGTTAGTCCCTGCTTTTGGCACTCTCTGACACACTCAGACGTGCAGGGCTCTGCTCTACCCTCTCCTCCACGGGCAACCCAGCCAAAATCCAGCAGTGTCATCCAAACCCTTCAAACCTTCCCAGTTTGCTGCTTGCATGGATCTCATCTGTCTCCTTCTCTCTGGATTCCCTGCCTGGGAGAGGTTTGTGCATTTTGCAGACAGCGTGGGGGTGGAGGGCGGGGGTGGCAGGGAAGATGAAGAGCTCGGTGATATACTGAGTATATAGAACAGTGTATAATGTACGGAGTGATGCAACAGCCAGAGAACTAAGTGGATGCTGCTGCCTTGTGATTTACTGCTTGCAAATGGCTTATCTTCTTCTGAAATACTGTTAATTTAATAGACAAACATCCCAGGATAAAGGCTCGCCAGAGATGTGGCTGATGGGATAAACATCGAGAGATTAAAGACCTGTGGGCAAAGTGTATAATTCTGTTATTAAAATCCCAAAGTGCTCCCTTAAAATTAGACCCTAGTAAAGGAAGAGGAGTGGAAAAACCTATGCTTAAAAGGGGGAGTGATTGTGTTGAGCACTTCAGAATCATTTGCTAAGCAAAGTAAAAAAGGATAATAGCATCGAGCTTGGTGTTCTTCTTGTTTTCCTCCTGCTGTCCCTAACCATCAAAGTGGTATCAAAGAAACCTACTTATTAGCCATGTGTTGAGAACATTTTCCAGAGGCAGCCAGAAAGCCATCAGTGACAGCATTTCTATGACCTCCTAATTGCACCCCACACAATGTGTGGCTTTTAGGCCCACAAGGCAGCTGTATTTGTGAAGTGAGTCCCAAGACATTATTTCCCAGCTCAGGAGCAAGCCTGATGTGTGAATGGTGCCCTTTAGGGCTCATTTTTGCAGTGATTGCAGCTGGGATCAGGCACACAGCACACTCTCTGCTGCCCAGGCTCTGGCACAGGCTGTACCACTCTGTGCTGTGCTTTGAGACCACATAAAAGCATTTGTCACCACCAAACTGGACAGCCAGTGGAAGCTGAGTGCCAGGGATCCCAGTCCTCAGGAAAATCCCAGTATGAACAAGTCCAGCCCTTAATTTGTTGTAAAGCATCAACCGGTTTCACCAAATTCCCTAACCAATAATCCGAAGCGCTTGGCTTGGTTTTCCCCAGCACTGAACTCCCTCTCTGAACAATTCCTACTTTCTATAAGACTGAAAGAAATCAAATATCTTATTATCACAAACTAAATGGCTGCCTTCAATGGAAATTTGACTTCAATGAGTGTTTGTTACTGTAGCACATTTTGATTTTAAGAAATGGATGTTTTCCAGTGGGAGAACATCCCATCAAGGTGCCAGCTACTCCTGTGCTCCATGGAAATGAAGATTGCTTTCCATGCAAAAGTGCCCTGTGTTTGAATCCCTGGGTGTGCAATTACTTAGGAGCTCTGACAGAACCAGCTTCTTCAGGAAACTTGTGGGAACCTAATATTTTTGAGGCTGTTAATCTCTATATCACATTTGATTACAGGTGGTCAATCAGTACAAAAGTTTAGGGATAGGACTGTGTGGTGGAGTAGGTGGATAAAGGAATTCTCATTACTTTGTACATCCAAAGAGCATGATTTTGTTAGGCATTCTGGCCAACAGTGCAACTTGTAAAGGTTAATTCAGCTTCCACTGCACTCAGGATGCGTTTCATGCAGGGATGTTGTGCCAGGACATTGTGCAAGGCACAACCAGAGCAGGAATCCCTCCAGACACATCTTTTGGAGCTGCATCAGGAAGAGAACCCCCAGATTAACACTTGCCAGTGACAGATTACTCCGAAATCAACCGATTGTGACAAAATGCACTTTCCTCTGTAGCAGTCACATCCCACTGATAGCAGTATTAGAGTCCATAAACAAGCTTTTAATAGTCAAATATTCCATAATGTATGCCGAGTCTCCCTGTAAGTGGAAATTAACTGGACAATTTCGTGTATCATCTCCATGCACAGGCTCAGGAGCATTTCTGCAGCAGACACACACTGGCAGCAAAGCAGGTGTTCAAAAACTGCCAGATGTTAAAGGTTTTGGTCTTGTCCCAAAGAAAAAGGGTGACATTTGCTGTTGTACTGGCATGTATTCTGGTGTGAGAAATAAGGAATTCCAAATCTATTCTGAAGGCAAGAAAGTCTGGTGGGTAAAGGAGAGGACCTGAAAGACCTAAAGGTTTTTTTCCAGGCCTGGTTTTGGTCAGCAGAGTGGTTCACCTGATCTTTTTTCTCCCATCCTTGTCTTCTGTGCAGCACCTTACACACTTCTGTACCTGCAGCTGACTCAGGTACCAGGCCTGACATTAAAAACAACTTCCAGCAAGGGGAAAACCAATTTATTTCACTTTTCTTGGCATGACTCTATCCACCAGTAGTTGTAAGACCCCCCTCAGCTCAGGAGAGAAGGTTTCTATGTGTTTGCTCTTGTAACTTGTACCAGTCCTGTAAAGAGACACAGTAATAAGAAGTATTAAATTAATTTGGCATGCAAGACAGAGTACCTGTTAACTCTCTGGTACCACACTGCATTTTCAGAGGAGATTGTTAAGAAAACAAATTTATTGTTTTACAAATTTATTGTAGACTGGATGAATTTTAACTGGAGTCCTTGAACACAGCCACTGAACCTCATTGTGCTTTTTTTGTTCAAAGTCCAAGAAAAGAGACCCTCTTCACAGAAAAATGTTTAAAAGGCAATGAACTCCCTGCAATTCTGAAGTTCTCTCAGATTCCAGCATATTGCAAAAATGCTGTTAAACTGACAGTCACACAGTGTTGAAGACACAGGTCTTGGTATACTGTTCACATTGAAATAAATCAGGGGAAAAATCGTAGGTGGGGAAGGAAATGAAAAACAGACCCAGAAAAAGTGCCAAGAATGTCCTTGGACAGACTGCATCCACATCTGGATTCCTGCTCCTGGACAGGTTGGGATGGACATTTAAAATGAAACCAAATTAAGCAGGTCTCCCATATTAATGGAATTTCAGCTCCCAGTCCCTTCCTTCTCTATCTGTGCTGTGATCTCAGTGTATTATCAAAGCTAGAGCTTCCAGTGGAAAAAAGTCTGCAAAAGAATTCTTGCAGACACAGTGAGCAAGGCATTCTGCTCTGGGGAGAATATTTACAGCCCCAAATCAAAATAACTGACTTGAACCATAAAACTCCCCAACTCAAGCTTCACCTTCAACCCTGCAAATGCTAAAGGTGGCACATGATGCATTTCCCACTCTCTGACTTTCAGAAAATCCATTTAAGATTCTTTGAATAAATGTCCAAAGAGAGGGCACAGGAGCAACCATTAACTCCTTGTGCACTCTGGTGGCACCTGCACAGGAGGATTCCTTTAGCCCAGGCTTTATCAGAGCAGATGATTAAATCCTTCTGATAACCTGCTCCCGAGTAAACTCACAAGAGTCTTCCCTCTGTTTGCTCAGACTCTTTTATGCAAATCCTCAGTTTATCCATAAAATCACAATGATGAGCTGGAGTAAAAA
>VWYI01038255.1:1316558-1335106 GCA_013399455.1 Anthoscopus minutus | reverse complement strand
GGCGTGGAGCAGCACCCACCATTGTCCCCTCCCCTGGACAGCATCTCCAGTGCCCCAAGAAGTGTGAGGTCCCAGCTCCCAGGGCCTCATTTCTCTTGACCACGGTGGTTTGCTGTGACAGATATTCCGATCTGTCCCTATATAAATCTCTTGTGAAAAGCTGTCAGGCCACATAAGAAAGAAAGATGGAGCTCCTTCTTGCAAAGTGCTGACAGGGTGTTGCCTGTACAGCAGCAGAGCTCAGTTCATGAGCCAGCCACTTCTCTTTCTCCACCTCTTGTCTCCTTCCTCCTCTCCTCCTGCCCTCAGCTTTGTGATTTGATAGTTTCTTTTAGCCCATCAATAAAATGCATTTTTACTTCTTCTTCTTCTTGTCATATTTAAATCAGTGCTTGGCTCAGTTCTGTTCCTGGCAGGTGTTTGTTTATCTTCACAAATCCCTGACTGCAAAGATATGTGGCAGCAGATGTCTCTCCCTGGAAAGTACTGGTGCAGATATTGAGGGCCAACTGCCCTTGGGTTAGGAGGCATTTTAGTTCTCTAAACCCTGCTCTTCAGAACTGTCGCCAGCAAGTTCCACTCCCTGATTCTGCTGCAGCTCTTCCCAGGAGCCTCATCACCCACTGGTCCCAGCTGACCAGCTCACTGGCCCCTTCACCTGACAGCACACTCCTAAAGAAAGAAGCAAGAGAAGCCCAAGAAGAGAGAAAATATTTTCAAAAATATTCTTCCCTGTGAGGGCAGCGAGGCCCTGGCCCAGGTGCCCAGAGCAGCTGTGGCTGCCCCTGGATCCCTGGCAGTGCCCAAGGCCAGGCTGGATGGGGCTGGGAGCAGCCTGGGACAGTGGAAGATGTCCCTGCCACGGTGGAGGTGGCACTGGATGGTCCCTCCCAACCCAAATCATTCTTTGATTCTATGATTTGATGGAATATTTAAACATCAACCAGGCACAAAGAGCAAGGAGATGCACAAGAAGGGGGGAGTCATGTATAGAATCACAGAATTATAGAATCGTGTACTCACTAGCACACACACCTACGCACAAATGCAGGGAGAGACACTACATGAGCAACCAGACCAGAATTATTTACTGCTAAGTGGTCCTGTAAAGATCCACAGCGCCCACAGAGCCTCAGTCTCATCCCCTGCCCACCTGTGCAGGCACAAACTCCTTCCCCTGGAGCTTTGTGCTCTGCAGTCTCCAGGAGCGAATGTTCCTGCTCTGCCTCCCAGATCTATCACATTCCAGGGCTTTATCCAGACCATTTCAATGAGGTTTCAAAGGTTTCTGTGCATGTTTCAATCAGTTCAGGCATGTCAGACAAGTAAGTGCTGTGGAGGTACCTGCAAATTACACCATCTGGCTGCTTCAGTGAGCCAGGCCAGAGGCAGACTGCAGGCTAAGGGAGAATCCAGACCTCGACAGAGCGAGGGGAACATAAACCCAGCCATTTGCAGAGGAGGAACATTTAAAAATCACTCCAAATAATCTTGCAGTAAAGGTTTTATTAAGCAAATCTGATAAGTGGGAAAGAATTTTCTTTGGCGTGAACTCAGTTCACTGGAAGGTTGTTTCCAGCTTTGAGTAATGCCAGAGAATGTCCTGTGTGGCAGAATCTGCACATTCCCAGGTCTGGGCCTCTGAGGGGAAGAAATGCTTCATAACAGAATGGCAGTGGGTTCAGTTCAACTAATATAAATAAATAACTAATATAAATAGATATAAACTGATGTAAATAGATAACTCCCCAGGTAGATAACAGGAAACTGAGCCTTTTGCCCCCATACCAGTTTTAAAAGTGTATGGGTTAATTTTTATCCATGAATCTGCATGAAACAATGACATTTCCAGCTAAAGAATGAGCTGGACAGGCTTTTTGTCTTGTGTACAGAAGTTCTAGTTCTCATTAAAAACAAAGCCCCTCACCTTTTGCGAGGTGGCTTTAGAATCAAAATTTAAGGCTCTTAAATCAGAACTGGAAGATTATTATGGGGGGAAGGAAGGGGTATTCTCAGGGCAGGGGGAATAAATTATTTTCAGGCAAAGTAGACTTTTACATTCAGATTGTTAAAAAAGAGTGGGGGTAAAAGTTTTCTGGTAGAAAAATAAAGAAAACTGGTTCAGCTGGGCTCTCAGATTGGAATGGATGGATAACACTCTCACTGGAACAGGGATCGGGGCTAGGATTGAGGGACAGGAAGAGCTGGTGTCACCACGATGCCAACTCTACCTAATCAAGAAGTAAATTGAAGATGCTCCTCTTTTGTAATGCTGATCCATCCATTCCTGATGCCTTTTTGGGCTACAGAATGAAGGCAATAAAAAGCTGTTCTGTTTATTGAAGGCCCTTCAGGTACATTTGGGGCGGAGGAAGCCCCCAGGGGCTGCACCCAAAATGGACGATGGCTCACGGGTTTCACACTTTTATAAGTTTGGGCCATTGGCACTTTGGGGTTCATCTTCCAATTCCAGCCCCAGGTAATGAAGTCATTGAGCCCAGGTTTGCTGCCCCCAAGTCACTTTTGTTTCCATCTCTGGGGCCTGGGGCAGGGAGGTGCCCTTGGCTGCCAGGCCTGGAGAGGAATTGCTGTGTGTGAGCCCAGTGGGGCAGCAGCAGCTGGCACTGAGTGTGGGGTTTGGAGTTACACACTCAGCAACTGCAGGGCTGCAAACAGAGGGAAAATATAAAAGCTAAAACCCTAAGGCATAATTTCCCTCAGCAGAAAGCTCCTAGTGGGAAGAGCAAGGAGGGGGAATACCAGTGTTTGTTTGTTGGAAGGGAAGCATGCTCCTGTTGCTTCAGCCTCCTTTAAACAGCTCTCACTATTGCCCAGGGTGAGCTGCTGCCACCAGGGAAAAGAAGGGAAGGAAAGCAGGGCTGGAGAGCTTGGGTGTCCATCCCTCTTCCCAAACCTCATCCCTGGGCTAGTCCCGATGTGAAGGAGAGGGGCTGAGCCCCGTGGCTGAGCCATAAATCTCAGTCAGGGGAAGATTGATGCTCGCAGCCGGGAGCGCCGCCCGCAGCGCTGGCACTCGCACAGCCCGACACGCACACACATCCCAGCAGCTCTGCCAGAACGCAGACGGAGGAGAAGGTGCAGTCCCAGGGACAGCTAAATTGCTTTCATGACTTTCCAGCAGCATTTGGAAGACAAATTGGGGGCTTGTGTTTTAAATGTATCCCGAATTTGCATTTTGATTGGCTAACAGGCCATGCAGATTCCACGGTAAAGTACTGATCTGTCAAAGGCATCTGACAGTTTTCAACAATTGCTGAAATGGCTTTAAAACAGACCCGGGAGAGAAAAAAAAAAAAGAAAATCAAAAAACCTCTGCCTGATGAGTGAGTTCTTTCATCTGCTAAAAGCTCTCCAAGCCCACAAGCCTGAGGCTGACTTTAAATAGAGTCAATGGAGAAATATCTTCTAGACAGGAGATGATGAAGCTCTCCAATAGTTGTTCTCCCTTTCTGTGTTTCCCCTCTGTTCCTCTCTCTCCTGCACCTATTTGCCTTTACTCTCTGTCCTGTCCAGGCTGGTGCTGGGTGCCCTCATTTCTCACAGAAGTCAGAGATGAGTCCCAGCCTCTCGTGGGTTTGAACATCAGGATGGTCCTGTAACCACAGGGGCATAGGATCTTGTCCAGTTGTGAGTGACATGGACAGTTTCAGGTAATTTCTGTAATAAAAAAGGGATTTGTCCACTTATGGTATCTTTAAATGAGCCAAAAGAGCTCTTGCCACTGGGTTGCCGTTCAGACACAACCTGCATCTGGATTCAACCAAGAAACAAGATATTTCCTAAGGCTGTGTCCTAGGGAGGAATGAACAGCCCTGAAATAGCACTTGGCAGTGAGAGATGGAGTCAGTTGCATTTACAAGAATGATGGATACTGAAAACTGGAGTTTCAAGCTATCAAGTCTCCAAACCGTTTCTGACTCCAGAGATTAAAGATTTCACCCACTCCTTTTTCATGTGAAAGAACTGAGCTCATCTTTGGGCGTCTTTTTATGGAGCAGCCCGCTGACCCCTGCAGAGCCTTTGGGCCATCCCCATGCTCAGTGACATAATAATGATGGATAAGCATCATTTACCATTTTGGGGAACAGACAGAGAAAAACATCGATGTTTCCCAGGCCTGTCCCAAACTGTGGAGCCTGGCTCTGCATCAACCTGCCTCTTTCCCAGAGCAGGGAGCAGCTTCTCAACCCTACAGCACATTCCTGTCCCTGCCCTGCAGCTCAGCCCTAATATCCCAGCACTTCTATCCTTTTGACCTCCTCAGCATTGCACAACCAGCCCACGAGCCTGTTCCTCCTTCTGCTTCAGCTCAGCAGCATCAGCCTTAGGCAAAACTCAGCTGTGAAGAAATGATTTTGCCTTGAGGCTGCAAACCTCTGGAGACAGACAGGGCTCTGCAGCCTCCAAAAGACACATTAACCTGCTTGGTTTGCTTCTGCTTCTCTGAGGGGAGCTGACCTTGGCTGGACAACAGGTGCCCACCAAGCCTCTCTACTACTGCTCAGCAGGGTGGAGAAAGGGGGAAAATAAGATGGAAAAAGTCATGTCAAGGCAAAGGCAGTTTAATTAAACAAAAGCAAATGCCCTGAGCAGCAGCAATGAAAAAGAAAAGATTTATTCTTTACTTTCCGTCAGAATGAAGTAGGGGTTCAATAAATGTAGAGGATTCTCTGGAAGGCAAATATCATAGCAAATGCTTTCTCTAAGCTTTTATTGCTGAGCAGACCTCATGTAATCTGGCCTATCCATGTGGTCAGTTTGGGTGAGGTGTCCTGGCTGTGATCCCTCCCAAAATCTTGCCCATCCCCAGCCTAATGCTGAGGGGGAAATGTTGGAGAGGCTGTCTTGGTGTGTTACCAGCACCTGCCCAGTTACCAACACACAGCCCAGCACTGTGAGGGCTGCTGTGGGGAAAATGAACTCCATCTCAGCCAAACCCCACACACTCCTCCTGGTTCCAGGTGGGGTGCACTCCCTCTGCAGGGTTCCTTGCACAAATCCTGCTGGATGCTGCTCTGTGTCATAAAGTGGTGTCTGAGGTTATCATAACATGGTGGCTGGTGGAAAGAAGGCTGGCACTGAACTCCTGTGGGCTGGGAGAGATCAGTGCCACCCCTGGATTAACCAAAATGAGATAATTGGCTGTAGGACATCTCAGGGTGTGAATTACAGGCTGAGAGGACAACACATTGCTGGCAGCATGGTGTGATCCCCAAGCGCTGCAGGACTTGGGCTCTCTGTGGTCTGTGTGTGTGGTGAATGTTCCTTTCGTGGTTGTTCCAGGAGAGATATCCCAGGATAAGGAGATGAGTGAGCCTGGTATGGAGGTGCAGAGGAGGAAGAGCTGCAGCCAAGGGGCTCCATCCCCAAAGCAGCTGATTCCAGCCAGCTCTGCACGATGATGTGTGGCTGTCCCAGCCTGGGTAAGCCTGGCATGAACAATGACTGATCAATCTCTGTCCCACTTGTCTTTGCATGCTCTGGGTGAGGCCTGGGCAAATCACCCCAACCATCCACTTCTCCTACACATAACTCTGGCTTCTCTGCATCTCCCTGGGCAGCCCTGCCCCTCTCCTGTTCAATAAACAGTCATAACTTCCCCTTTAAACTCCTTCCTCTGGTGCTCTTTACTATCTAACCGAGGCATAATTAAGGACTTGCTCATCTATTTAATCCCTAGCTAAGGCCATTGCAATTGTGTTTTTCTCACTGCTTTTCCCCTTTCCCCAGGCCTCTTGCCAGAAGGATTTTCCTTTGACCTCAGCTAATGAAATAATCCAGATCAGTAACTGGGGAAAGCAGCTTCAGGACAAAGTTCAAGACTTTTTTTTCTCAACAGGCTCTCTGTGACAGTTTCCATTCAGCATTTAGTAGGTATTTGTTATTAATATCCCATGTCTGTCAGAGATGGATGATCTTGGGGCTCACAGATGGTTTCCACTTGGGAGCAAACTGGACATCTCTGTGGGTTAAACACAAAGAAGAGAGGAGGAGGTTGGCAGGAGAGGACAATGTAGTTCCCATGTGCAACTCAGCAATTACAGCTTCTAGACTGGGAAAGAGCAAGAAAAGAACATTCTCCCTTCCTGCCCTGGTTTGGTCATTGGTATCAATTTGTGTCATGGCATCCTGGGCTCCCAGGTTCCTCAAATCCATCCATTATGCCCCCCCAGAAACAAATTTCATCAAATCACCAGCCTATAAACTGCATTTCAGATATGTTACATGAACACTGATTGCAAATCTGAAGACATTTCCATTTTGCCTGAGGCCAAGTTTTTTAATTTAAAAAAAAGGAGTCCCGTCAGGGTCTGTGCAAAGGCTCTTTAGATATTCCAACCAGCAGAGTTTATTTAAAAATTCAATAAGGCAATTTTCATGGCAGCAAGGAAATAGAAACAGTGCTGGTGTCTGCACACCCAGTGACGAGGAAGAGGCAGCCAGGATTTCATCTCCCAGATCCACCCAAGCCAGACTTTGCTGCTGCCTCATTCAAACAGCCAAAAACTGAGGAACCCTTCCTGCTTGACAATTACATTTTCTCCACCAGCAGCACAAGGATTAGGGAGTGACGAGCAGGAATGGCCTTTTTAGACCAATCTGCTGGCCTGGAGTCCCATGAGCTAACACAGAGCCAGGGTTATCAGAGCTGTTTCTGGACCCCATGAGGCGGGAGAGAACAAACCTCCGTCTCAAGGATGCCGGGCTTTCCCCTGAGGCACCGAGCAGAAGGTGAAAATCCTTGGTTTGGGGAGCGTGGGTGTTACCGAGGCCCCGGCACAGCAGCTGAGCTCCACTCACGGCAGAAGGCAGCGGGGAAGAATTCTCCCCACAGCGACTGCAGCCTCCTTCCCCTGAGAATGTCGAGAGAGCAAAAAGCAGCTGCCCCAGCGCCTTTTTTTCCCCAGCCCAGTTCTCGGGTATCTCTGAGTGCAGCCCTCCTTCCCTGAGCTTGGCCACATCTTTTGTCTCCCCTGAGTTCCCTGTCGCTGTTGTCCCCTAGCCACGTGTACGGGAGAAAACTCCCTGAGAGAAAGAAACAGGAGGAAGAATCCTAAACCCCAACAGAAAGAGAGGGGTTAACTTTGCATAGACATAGCCCTGGGAAGAAGAGGACAGAAGGTAAGTAGGATGCATATCAAAAGTTGTTGTTCTCTACTTTCTGTGAACCATAAGGACTCCTTGGGAAGCAGAGACAAAACTGAATTGCTGTTTATAGACCAGAGGTGAAAAAAACATCCCTGGCTGCTCTAGACCAGTAGCAAAGGCATTTCCTGCTGCCTTATGGCCATTGCTGTCTTCCAATCTGTCCTCAGCCAGGCACAGATAACTAAGCCATCCCCTTTCCTTGGCATGGCACCAGGACACAGCTAAGTCCAGACTCTGGAGGTTTGGAAGGTTCCCATCTCATGGAGAAAAGAAGCAGCCGGAAATTATCAGTGCTTAGAGAAGAACAGAGATTTCTGTCAGCCATCCTTCCCTGGAAACCTCAGCCCCCAAAAACTCCTCCCACCCTAGGAGCAGAGGCATCTCTGTGACTTCTCCCACCTTAAGCATTCAGGTCCCAGCTCCCTGCCAGAGGAGCTGAAGGACTTTCTGAGCCTGCTGCTAAGGAGATCATTAAGGCAAACACATGAACCTTTCCAGTCAGAAGGATGAGGTGGGGTTTTAATTAAGGTAATTATACTCAGCTGGATGGGCTATTTGCAGAGGCATTTAAAGTCTCCAGGAGGGTTTAAAGGCAGTAGTACTGCTCGAGCACAGGAATGCTGCTGTTTGTGTGGACCCCTGTGCTGGGGCTCTGCTTTAGAAACCTGAGGTTGCATAGAAGAGTCAGGTGATGCTTTGCCAGTGGCAAAGTCAGGGATGTCCGTTCTAGAGAGGACACAGCTCTCCCAGGTCAGGGGAGGGAGTTTTCAGAGCATCAGCACCTTTTTTCTCTCAAAAGAGGACAAAAACTTGCAACTTCAGAAATGTGAGGGCAGTAATTTGTAGGGAGTGGCTGGTGTCTTTGCCAGGTCAGCTGGCATTTTGTGTTTGGAATTGAGTGATTTGGGTTGGGTTTTTTCCCCCTTAAACTCTTCTAGTGCAGTGATTTACAATTTCTGTATGAAAAGTCATTACAACTTGAAATTGGGAACTTGGCACTTTCATAGTGTCACACTTCTGGCAATTCAAAACTTTTGAATTTTAGAAGGGTCAGAGCTGACCCAGGCCTGCAAAAAGCTGGGATTTTGACAAACCAATGCTTTCCTGTACAACCTTCCATGTGAATTTTCTAAACAGACCTGACTGCATCCACTTAATTCTCTCTTTCACTCCTTCTGAATAAAAGTCACACCTATCACTCCTTGCTAGAAGCCTGTGCTACTCTTCCTTTGTAGCAGCTTTGGGGAGCACTGGGGGTCCCCAATGCTCATTCATTTCATTCTTTCCTCCCCCTCAGTGAGACAGAGCAGATCAATGTGACTTCCACTTCACCCCTTCCCATTTGGTGCTGCTTCTCATTTTGTTCTCCTTTTAATATCATCTTTATTGCCAGGCTGTTCTAATGCTGTTGTTTATTTATGGCTATTACTGAGATGATGCTTTAATTGTCGGATCAGCGCCTCCAGTCCATCAGGCAAAGGAGCAGCTCTTTATAAACATGGTTTTTTTTCTGTAGCTCTGCTACATGCACACACCACACTCACACACAATTAGGAACAACAATGGTGCTATTCCAAATGAACCCTTGTGCAGCTCTTTGTGATTTTACCCCGTCTCAGAAAGGACAGCCTTTGAGTCTGTTTACTGTTCTTTCTGCACTGAGCATTTTGCTTTGTAGATCTGGAAAAAGGAAATTGAATTAGAGGAGTATTCAGGATGGTTTTTATATATATTTTCTACCAATTAGCATTTCATTAAGGCAGTTAAATTGCATTTGCCAGAGACAGACACAACCCATTGCAGAGCATTATTTTAAGATCCCATTTCTTTTTTTCTTTTTTTTTTCATCTTGCAGGCTGAAAATGAAATCAGGGAATGATTGATTAATTATTAATTCATTACTGGTGATTGGGTTGAAGCTGGTCAGAAGGGGAAAGTGCTAAGACATAATTATGGTTTATGTCTTCAGACAACTTTGCAGGAGTTACCTGTGGTGCACAGATGTCCTAAGGCCACGTGCAGTTGCTGGGGTGGCTTGGATGCCTGGTACCATCTCTGGTTTTGAGGCCTGTAAAGATCACCCAGCTCCAGCCCCCCTGCCATGGGCAGGGAGGAACCTTTCACTGACAGCCTGGTCTAGTGGGAGGTGTCCATGGCAGGGGCTGGGGTTAAGGGGTCTTTTAGGTCTCTTTCAACCCAGTCCATTCTATGATTCCCTGATTTCCTCATCCTGACCTCCCTGCAGGGTGGAGGAGGCTGATAGTGAATAATGATTTCTCATCAACATCACTCCAAAAATCTTTTGGGCAAGAGCCATCCCACTCCTTGGTTAATGCCCCTCCTCGTGGGGCCAGGCAGGGGGAGGAGCAGTTTTGGCCGATGATGGAGGGCACAAGGACACGTGTGGCACAGGCTGCTGGCTCTCCCCAGCTGGCCGGGCTGTGCCTTTGCCTGGCTCTAGAGGGTTGAGCTCAGCTTTCCTTTTCACTCCTGCCTGCTCCAAAGGCCCCTCTCCATCACTGGCCCTGTTTGCAGTGTGGCTTTGTCTCTTCATTGCTCTCAAGGTCACCATTGATCAGATTGTGTGCACTCTACATCTGCAGCCTTGGACGGGCAGAGAGAGGAATTGATTGCAGTCAATTCAGCTGCAGATTGAACTGTATTGACTTGTCCCCTGTTCATGCAGACGAGGAGCTTTGCTACCTTTTAATTACCACGAGCAGCCCTGCTGGTCAATGGGATGGCTGGGGGTGTGAATGGAGAGGGGAGGGATTATATGGCCTTGAGAAAATCTTTGCAGGGGAGATGCAGGGATTTCTTCTGTCAGGGCCACAGGAGGATTAGTGCTGAGGAAATCCCAGGGACAGAAAGTCATCTTCCCTCTGTCCACAGTGGAGGAGTCTGTCCCTGGAAGTGATTTATTTTAAATAGTGGGAGCCGACCATTTCCAAGAGAGGGGCACTGCTGAAGGAGCAGCAGCTACAGGTGAGGTGAGGGTGCTGCTCCTTTGAACAAGACACACTTGGCCAGGCAGGCAGATGCTCAGCTGGGAGAAACATTTCACCTTCCCTGTCCCCGTGGACAAAGAGGTGCTGCTCCAAGCTCCCATTAAACTCTGGATGAGCCCCTCTCCTGTTCAGCAAAGTCCTTTGCCCAAATCCTGAGTCCTCTTGTGGAGGAGGAAGAGCTGTTTTGTGATCCTTGCTGATATCTAGGGATCAGAGGAGACTGGGATGTGTTCAGCTGGCCCTTGTGGGAAACAAGCTGGCCATGATTGATGTCCATGGAGCAGCCCAGGCTCCCCAGCCTGGATTCTGCTGCTGGCTCTGCCCGTGGGCTCCAGGCTCTGCCTGCACCAGCACAGCAATTCCCTGCTAGCACAGAAAGTGCAGTTGGCATTTCTGAAAGGTGTGGGATTGGCATCTTTAGAAGACTGAAATCCTCTGTTTGTCTGCTGAATTGATGCCAGTTGTACCAGCACTGGGAGTGAGGGAAGAGAAGCAGTTCCAGCAGGGCTGGTGAATAACAGCTTTCTTAGCAAATTGAAAAGTAAAAAAAAAAACGCAACCAGAACAACAAAATGACTTCTATTTAGGGTCAGGGAAAGTATTGCACTTATTTTTTTGCCATTGGAACTGTTTTGAGTAAGATAACAACATTAAAGGAAATGTCAAAAGAGTAATTTTCAAACAACAGCTAAAATGAACATCTTAAAGACAAGTGGGGAAAAAAGGGGTTTTGTTAATTTTTATTTTTTAATTTCTTGCTTCCCTTTTCCACTGTTTCTACAGAGATCAGAAATTATTTGCAGTGTTCTGATGTGACCAAATACTTCATTTACCCTCCTGCCTTTCCTATCTCCAGGATTAAAGCCTAGACCTGGCTCTTTTTGTAAGGATGCTGACCCCAGGCTGGGTTTGTGCAATTCCTACCCAGTCACAGGAAACTGAATTGAGCCAAGCAATTAATTTTTACATGAACTATGAAAACACCATCAGCTGGTGACAAACACAGGGCACAGCTTCCCTGCAAACCCAGACTGATGATCTGTGGGACCCTTTCCTAGCCTTCACCAGGAAATGTGGGGAGCTTTTTTGACTGACTGGGTAGGGAATGGTGTGCATTCTGACTTTGTAGGCTCAGATGAAATAGGAAAAGGGGCTTCTCCTTTTCAATTACCTGCCAAGAAAAATCATCCTCTATTTTAACCTTGCAGCAGACAAAGGTACTTAGATAAGATATTGAATGTGCATGACTATGGTTTTAGTCCCTGCCTTCCAAATGGTGTTTGTATGGAAGCCATCCCTTGCCCTAACAAAAATCCCAAATCCTCTGGACAAAATACAAACGGGGTTAGCCTTTCAGTCTCCATGCTGCAGAGATGGGGCTGTCACTGTTTGCAGACCAAGGATATCTCTTGACTATTGCAATCCAGATTTCAAGCTAACAGGGACACCAGCTTTCAATCATAAAGCCCTTCCTCCTGCCCTTGCAGAGACCCTTCCTCTCTTCTTTGCAGCATCCCAAGGGGGAGAAGTGAATTCCAGGAGTTTACAACTCCCAGGGAGAGAATGTGCTGTGCTAATCTCCCCCAGTTTCTCGCTGTTAAAATAAATTCTTCCCATGTTAGTAAGTCTCCCCCGAGGCCTCGGCAGAACAGGTGCTCACTTGACCCAAGTGTCACCTGCACCTCATATATCACATCAGCCCCAGGGAGGGAAAATGCAGCCAAGGCTCCCTCCCCACAGCCCAGGGGAGGTCTGGCTCAGCACAACCACAGATGGAGCTCTGGGTGTGTGCTGGGAGCTGCAGGGAATGCTCCTCTCCCAAGGGATGGGATTTGCTTGTTGTGCCTGTGTGCTGCCTGCCTGCAGGGATGGATCCCTTGGGCTGCTCCAAGGGATTGCACAAGGCTCCTGGTTGTCCAGTGTGATGTTTGAGGTGGGGCAGTGGTACCAAATGTCCTTCTAGCAGGTGGCTGTGCATGGTTTTTTGGAGAAGACCTCTGGATTCTCATGGCTTTAGGCTGCCTACCTAACGCTGCTGGTCTTGGCCATGGAGATGAGCAGCTTCCTCTGGCTTTGGTGAATCAGTGTTTTCCTCTGCAGCTCTCTCAGAAGTGGAAGGAAGTTAAAAATTGAGCACTTCTATCCCTGGAAGTGTCCAAGGCCAGGCTGGATGGGGCTTGGAGTCACCTGGGAGAGTGGAAGGTGTCCTGGCCCATGGCAGGGGGTGGAATGGGATGAGCTTTAAGGTCCATTCAACCCAAACCATTCTGTGATTTTAGGTTTGAAAAATTTTCTTCAGGGAGTACATTCCTTCCTGCAAAAACTCCCTCTGTCTTGTGCCCCAAGAAGCCATAAGGTGTAAAAGTAGCCTGAATGATGATGCATCTGGAGAAAAACAACTTTGTGAGGGAAATCATGTCTTTCAGGCTCAGTGTGTGATTCTGGAGGTGTGAGGGGCAATATTATGATGAAAAGTGTGGGGAACATCCTCTGTCTGTGTGGTCCTGGCTCGCCACCACTGGTTACTGGAGCTGGGTTTAAAGAAAAGTAAATCCTGCCTCTTCCACAGCAGTTCCTGGGGACAGAGATGCCATGAAAAGAAGTTAGGGGAGGTTGCCTGAGTATTAATCAACAGGGGAGGGTAAAAGTGAGAGAGATGTAGTTTTATCTGAATAATATCAAGACCCACATTGCATCTTTTCTACAGTTTTCCCAAAGTCACCCAGCCAGATTATGCAATGATGGCTGAAAACTTGGTTGACATTCCAAGCTTGCTCACTACGACCCAAGCTCCAGGGGCACATGTACTTAGGCTCTCATTTTTGTCCATGCCTAATTATGCGTGCTAATTATTTGGCAGGTTATTAATTATTTAGACTCTGCATGCGACTGGTCATTGCAAATAATGCACAACATGGGTTGATTTCACACTTCATGCCATGTTTATCCCAAAATCAAAAGGGTTTATATTTTTATTCATGATCAGAGAGGCAATTGTGGAACACTTGTTGAACACAAGGTTTCTGGGAGCTTCAGCTGGAATTTCTAAGGAGCCAGCTCTCAGTTGTGTTCCCTTCCAGGCCGTGTGAGGGTCAACGGTCCTGTTTTGCTGAGTGAAATGTTGCATGAAAACTTGCATTTGCTTTTTATGAGCACCTAATTGCAAGTGTTTGTGAGCCATCATCTAATATGGAAAGAGGTTCAGCAGGACCTTGTGGTTTAAGTGACCAAATCTGCCTGGTATTGATCAGCTCGTGAACGTTCCCAAGCATCTGTTAGGATGGGAGTCTGGATTGTGATCCTGATGGATTTGCACAGCAAAGATGCTTCAGAAAATTAAAATCTATTCATGGAATACTCTGGCAGCAGCAAAAAGAGTTTATATATGGCTTATAAATTCTTCACCAAGCTCTGAGAATAACTGAGTGCTTGCAGGAAAAAGGATTGAGAGTGCTCACATAGGAACATGAGTGAAGAGGAATTGCTGCATTTATTTGGGATGAAATGGTGAACATAAGAAGCAGATAAGAAATACACTGGTGCTTTCAAAAGGCTTCAGGATGGTTTTTCTGTTGGCAGTTTACTTCTCTGCCTCACTTCCTGTGTCTTGGCTGATGTGGCTCCTCAGTTCAAGGATGGATGTCCAGTGGGATGGGTGGGAAAACAGGAAGGACAGGAAAGGGAAGTAGCTTTGTGTCCATGCCATGGCACTGCACGCTGAGGCACTGGAGAAGGGAGGACAGCCAGCTCCAGAGCATGGCTCCAAAAGTTATGGAAAAAGGATTTTCCATGATTCTTATTTCTCTCCCATGACTAAGGCACAGGAAAAACAACCTCCTCTGTTGTGGAGCTAAAAGTCTGTGTGTGTTTTTTTCCCTTGGAGCAGCCTGGCAAACTTTTCCTGAGGGCCACCTGTCAGGAAAAGCCTCCTCTCTGCAGCCACCCGGGAGCCACTGGAGGCAGGCTCAGTATTGATATTATTTATTTCTCCCATTGCTGTAACCAATTAAACAAAAGCTTACTCAGTCCATAAAGAGCAACAGCCTGGGGAGAGTGGGAGGGAGAGGCATTCCAAAGAGGCATTTTATCTCTGACACACACTCCTGGGCAGGGGATTGAAGGTCAGTGCATACACATCATCCTGGGCTGGTTGCAGTGCTGACAGCCACTTGGTTTTATGAAATTATCAATTGATCTGCGATTGCAGAATCTAATCAAGGCTTGGAAAATGCGGGCAGGTGGAGGAGCCAGTTGGGCTGGATTGTTCTCCCACCTCTGGTTCTGAGGGGGGAGCCCTGGGATGGGGGTTAATGCATGACCTTTGCTATCAGCTGCCTTGTTTACGGGTCACCCTGGCCTCTTGTGGTGGGGTTTTTTTTTTTTGCTCATTCACTACTGAAATGACACAAAATTGTGACCATATCCACGTGATGAAGACATTCGCTGGGATTTGGCTCCAGCTGAAAGGTTTGCATGTCACAAAAGAAGTGTCTGGCAACATTTTGAAGTAATTAAAGATCGCTGGATATGGGTAATTCCTGTCCCCAAGAAAAGAGTGTTTGCTGGAGCCTGACAAGGGAGTCAGAGAGGAGGATGGAACATCAGCGAGGGAAAATCTAAGAATTTGCATTACTTGAAAAAGGATGAAAGGTGCAAGGTTTATCACAAGTCATCCTTATAAAATATGGAAAGAAGGATTTCATCAGTGATGTGCACTGATATAATTTTAAGTGAGTTATTATAAATTTGATAATATCAATTGCTTTCAGAAAAAGACCCATATCCAGGTGCCATATTATAATTTGGATCGTTCATTTCCAGCTACCTACTTTAGGAATCAAGTTTTCATGGCAGGAGAAAAAAATTGAAAATATCTTTTGTGACCATTCCAAAGGGTCAGAAAATAGAAGTCAAAATATCATTTTCTAAGTTAATTTTGTTTTTTACACAAATTACCTTGCACAGAATCTAGAGAAAAGAAAAGATTGTACTTAGCAGAGCTGAGCAACATGTGTGGTATGAATTCATGGATTTTTTTCCTGGACCTTTTCCTTCTCAAGGTTGCTGTATCACCATCCTCTTTTTAGCAGTATTTTCTAGCTCTCCATACTATTTTCTAATCTAAATGCACAGATTTTCCTTTCATCTCCTTTGCTCTACCACTGAAAGTGCAGCAGACAGAAGCTGGGGTCAGCATTGGCTGACCATTAATTAAAGAATAATGGCAAGGATGTTATTTCTACACTTCTGTAAACATTCCTGCATGCCTCAGCCCTCCAAAGCCGGGGAGCTTGACAGGACCCAGTACGCCAGGTGGGGAGATATTGATATTTTTTCCTGCTCTGAAAGACCTTTAGAAGGTAGAAAGAATATCCATTAAAGCCTTAGGAGCATTCTCCATGTTTATGTAGCAACCAGCAGAATTACTCCAGTGAAACATCCGGAAAAAGAGAAGAGAAATTCAGAATTCTTGCAAAGATCAGGGCTCTGTTGTACCAGAAGCAATTCGGACACATAAGTAAAGACATATTTGGTCTGAGGAGCTTCATGTCTGAAAGGCAAGAAGAGCTTTTGGAATCTAGAATGTCCCAAAATGAAGAGTCTGCTCTTAAAAGTAACAAAGTAACAATAATGACTGAGGAGTACAAAACTCTTGCAGTCAACAACAAAGGAATTTGGAGCAATTTGGAGGAAGTGTGCCGTGCTCTCTCTTTTGCTAAATAAGACATAGATTTTTTTTTTTCTGCTGCTGTAAGGAGGTATGAATGGACTACTTATCTCTCTTATTTTTTTAAATTTAATTTAATTTGTTTTTCTCCAAGCGAAGGAAGCAAGAAAACAGCTGTATTGTATCCATCCCACCTCTTCATTTCCATGGATCTGCTCAGAAGGCAGCAGGGAGATGGGAGAGGTTATCCCTGCTCTAGCTGAGGTGGCTCCAGCCAGCACATGTTTTTCCTTTCCATGCACCTTTTAAAATGCTTTACTGTTTAATAAAACAAAGTCAAACTGCAAGGGAACAAAATGATTTTCACAAACATTGCCGTGGGCCTAGGGGCCCTTTGGATAATAGAACTTTTATCTCTGTTTTTGAATCTTCAGGCTGCCCTAAATGCCCACAATAACAGTAAGTCATTCCCAACATGCACATTCTCCCAGAATTACTGTATTAAACAACTGTGTTAAACAGGTGGGGAGGGAAGGTATATCTTGTTTTATTATCCCTGCACAGGGAAGCTGACTGGGAGGAGCTGGCCTTGCTGTCAGGGATGGCTCAGAGAAGCTCTGAGCCTGTGGAGGTCAGCTCGGACACTCATCATTTACACTGTGCTGTGCTCACATCGAGCTGCAGGTGCAGGGATGGGAAGAAATGGTGATTTTTGGGAAGCTAGCATGGGGGAAGGGCTTTTTTATTTTAAGGGTAGGGATTTATATTAACAGGCTGCAAGAAAAACTGGGGAGTCCTTGGCATGAGGTTTCACTCTTGCTCCGAGGTGCTAAAAGAAATCTTCCATCAGCAGTCTCTGCACAAGCTGTACTGTTAATAACAGAGGTCAGGCTTTGGCTAAAGCTGAAATGGCTTTTTATCATCACAGCTGAGTCACAGAACTGGAGAGCACTCGGTGAGGATGGGGTGGGACACCTGCCCTCAGAGCCTGTCCTGGCTGAAGTTCCTCCTGTGAGAGGCTGAGTGCAGGGGCAGGGCTGTGCCTGTGGATGTGGGGGTGCTCCAGGGGTGAGACACGGGCATTCCTTGGTGCCAGCCCCTGCTGGGCTTTGTGGAGAGGGCTGGGACAGAATCACTCTGCAGTCCTGGGAACAGGATTTTCTGAGCCTGAGAGAGTTTTCAGCCTGGCAGGGGCTGACCTGTTCCCAAGGGAAAATCTTTTGGGAAACTTCTCTTTCAAGGAGTGTTTTTTGTAAATAGGTTTTGGTTCTCAGAACAATGTCACACACATGTTCTGAATGTGGTTTTCTCTTGTTCCACCCATGGCACCAGAGAGGTTCCTTTGGCCAGTCATGTTGAACACCTGATAAAAAGGGTTGCAAACCCCAAATAAAGGCTTCTGCCTCACTGGGATCAAACCTCACTGCTGTGATTTGAGTCCACTCTGCTATTTCGTGTCCGCTAGTGACACAGTCCCACATCAAAAACCCCAGAGGTTCACACAAGGACCCAAATGGAAATCCCAGCCTCTGATCTGCTACACATCTCAAGGACAAGACTGAAAGTTTCTTTGTTTTCAATGTAATTAGAATCCTGTTAGTGAAAAGGGTTATTGAAAAAAAAGCCTTTTCCATGTAAAGTTTGGGGTCAAAATACTGATATTTTTAAATAAAATCCCATTCCATCAGGGAGTATGCATCCATCTGTGTCCTGTAGATATTAGTCTCTGTGTTCAGAAGTCCTGCTGAGAAGGGACATCACATGCTGGAAGTATTTCCTGCCACATTGAGAACTCTTTAGTAAAATTTTGATGGAAAATAATTTTTAATTCTTCCTTTTCCCTTACAACCCAAAACAAGAACAAAAAAAACCCCAACAATCAAAAAAAACCACTGACAGAGCTGAGGTGAAGCAAATTGAACAAGCAGTTATCTCCAGGGCCTCTTCCAGACTCCCTTTATACAGAAAGCCATGATAGTTAATTCTTCATTTATTTCTGGTGATATGAAGTCTGGGGCTTTGAGGTACTGTGGACTGAAAGCTTCCATTAGAAGGAGTTGATCCAAGGGTTAGGAAACAGGGGTGATATTTTGAAAGCCACAGTTAAATTTGCTGTCTGGACACATCTTTTCTGTGTTACTTTACAGATAAGTGCCCTCAGTCTGTCAGGTTCTCATCTATAGAAATGATAAGAATATTTCCATCTTATCCTAAATGTGTTAGGAAGCAAATCTAAAAGACCGAGGCTTTCTGTCTGTGTGAGCACACCTGTGTGCCTGCAGTTCCTCCTCCCTTTCCACAGACATTACTTCATTCTTACAGCAGATTCCCTGATTGCAAGAGGCAAAAGGGTTGCCTTTTCCCTGAACCTCCTTTTTTCTTTGCTGTGCAAAATGATGCTCTAAAGATGACACAAAATTCTGCCACCAGCCATCGAGATCATGGTGCTCTCTCACTGAGGCACTGCCTGGGTGAATCTGACTGACTGAGATAAAAAAAGGAGTTTGCCTGTCCACACTGTCTGGATCAAGGGGTGCACAGTGTAACAATGTGGGTCACATATCTTTTGACTGTATTTATTAATTATGGTCATATGTAAATAATATAAATATATATAGAATACCATATACTTATATATATTATGTATATTATTATCTAAAATATTATAATTTATTGTAACATATATAATATATAATAATATA
>VWYI01038255.1:1289664-1303038 GCA_013399455.1 Anthoscopus minutus | reverse complement strand
CATCCCTGTCCTCACCCCTGCCCGCATCCCTACCCGCATCCCTGTCTGCATCCCTCCCAGCATCCGTGCCCGCATCCCTGCCCGCACCCCTGCCCGCATCCGTGCCCTCATCCCTGCCCTCATCCCTGCCCTCATCCCTGCCCTCATCCCTGCCTCATCCGTGCCCGCATCCCTGCCCGCATCCCTGCCCTCACCCCTGCCCGCATCCCTGCCCGCATCCCTGCCCTCATCCCTGCCCTCGTCCCTGCCCGCACCCCTGCCCTCATCCCTGCCCTCATCCGTGCCCGCATCCGCCGCCCCCATCCCCAGCCGCGGATAAGGCGGAGGGGCCGGGGGTGGGCGCTGCTCCTGGAGCCCGGGTGCGGCTGGACGGGTGCGGGCCGCGTCCTCCCTCCACGGAGCCGCGGGGCGAGCGGAGCCTGCGGGGAGCCGGCCCAGTGCGTGCAGGATCGTTCACCCGGTGATGAAATGCAGCTACTTCTGGGACAGAGCCCAGCAGCTTTTCCGTGCCAGCAAATACTACAGGGGAAGTGAAAAATCACTTCATGCATTGGAAGTGCAGAGATGAACTTAGTGAGGCAGAATATAAATTACCCAGACCGAGGGAGCTTGTGCCCAGTTGTTTGATTTACACCATCCTGCTTGCAAAAGTATCATGAGATTTTTAACAACAGTAAGGACCTTGGCCCATTTCCTTCCAGGCCACACAGAGCAGCTTCTCAGAGAGGGAGAATATTCCACACACACAGATCTGGCCTCTAAAGAGATCCATGGGCTGGGGTCTGGTCCTGCGGTTCAATCTTCCCTGGAAGATGGCTGCCAGAGCAGGATGCCGAGCTAGGGAATGGTGCTGAGCTGAGTCAGAGCAAAACATCTCCTCCCAGCAATGTGTGGGACTCCAGAGTGTTCTTGGATGCCAGGAGAGGTTTTTCCCTGCTTGCTGTGCCTCTGCATGGCCACATCCAGCTGACGTGCCTGGAGCACGTCTGGCTAGGGCTGCAGAGAGCTTGTAGCTGCAGGTGGTGTGGAAAAGGGAAATGTTATCAAGGAGAGAGACCTGGGGAAGCAAACTGGGTATATCTGCTAGGTGCTTCTGGCTGGAGAGAGGATGGGCAGAGATGGACCAGACAAATGAGGTGATGTTCTCAGGGTTTGGGGTAGGCACAAGACAGCTGTTGCTGGCTTGGTGAGCTAAGCTGTGCAGTGCCAGGGAAGGAAAAGTCCTGACTAGTGGGAGGGAGGAATGGGAGAAAGAGCAGAAATCAGAGGAGCCGCTGATTTAGACAGAACTGAAGGCTATTGAAGGACTTAGGTTTATTTCAGGAATGCTGGATCACATCTCAAGTGGAGGTGGCATAAACTGGGTATGTGAACATGTCATTTTGGAAAGAAAACAGGAGTCAGGCCCAGGATTCCCCTGAGCCTGGGCTGGGGAGTTTCACACAACATTTATAGCCCCCTACTTGGGGAGCTGTTTCCCTGTAGCCTTGAGGCAGGACCTGCAAGCAGCTTCACAGGAGAAAGATGCTTATTTATTTTTGCTATTTGTTCTTCTGAAGTCATGTGTTCCACATCCATTTTATTGTTGCCTGCACGGCGCAGCTGGCAGGGCTCAGCTCTGCACAGAGCTGCCGCTGTGTCGGCTGCAGTGCTGGCTGAGTGGGACCCACGGTGGCACCAGTGGTGGTGGCACATTTCTGGGTGTTGACACAGCATTCCCCAGTCCTTGAACCCTCACACACGTGATTCCGGGCTCCCGTTCCAGCAAAACAACCAGTTGCACTGCTGATGGATCACCTCTTCCAGTGGCACTAGGAATAACAGTAAGTCATAAGGAGTGAATAATCTAGAGAGGCTCACCTGCAGAGGAGGATGGAGTGGATTGCCTTTGCCAGACACATGCTGTTGTTCACTGCTGGAAATGCTGGGCACAGGTAGAGACTGATGTGCCAGAAGCACCAGCACAGCTTTGCAGCCCTAGAACAATTCTGTGTGTCTGTGTTAGCAGTGGGTACCACTGGTGGAGTATTTCCATCACAGAGACATCTTCTCTCCCAGAGCCATGAATTACAGCAAAGTCAGCTCAGAGCTGGCACACCAAGCTTGCAAACCAAGCTACAAGAGGTTCTCACACATGAGAGAAGCTGCAGAAAACCAACAAAACCCCAACAATTTGCTCCAGGACTTTTGGCTGGAAATCAAAAGAGAATATAGGAGTAGAGGAAGCCACCCATTCTCCACATTCCAAATTTCCAGTGGAATAGCTCTGCATCCTGTAGTCTTTTCATGCCTGGGACCTGTCTCATTGCTATCCTGATAGGAAGTACGTCCTTTACACTGGTATTTAGAGAAGATACATCCTGAAGCTTTACAACAGGTCTTCTTACAGCCTGGACTTTTATATCTTTGCATATAAAGCTGGAATATGTTGTACAGCGAGTTCCTGTGAAAGGCTTGCAGCCTCCTGCCGTAAATCATCGCAGCCTGTCGAAGCCAGGGCTGTTAACTGGCTCTGTGGTGAGTGAGGATCTCTTTCTTAGGCTTTGATTTAGAGTGTGATTTAGAACCTGGCCTGTGCTCTGGACTCCACTGTGTCCATCATGGTCTTTGGATGCAGTTTTGGCCTCAAGTCCTGAGTCGGCACAACCGATCCCATTTAGCCATTTCGTTACCCTGCCCTGCGTGTGTGGCTGTCAGATACATTGCTAACACTGGAGACCCCTGTGGTAATTTATCCTTGCCGATGTGGATGCTGACTTGCTAAGCAGGGTGGAAGACAGGGAGGGGGAGCTTTAAAGCCATGGCCTCGTGCAGGCAGCACATTCCAGGTGAGGCTGCGGGACCAGAAAAATGAATTAAAGGAGTTTGTGGAAAATGACAAAGCAACTAAAAAACTAAAACTAACCAGGGAAGAATGAACAGAAATGAGCTGTGGCCCCAGGGAAAAGGCTGGGGATTCAGAGCAGGCAGGAGGACAAGGATGAGCAGGTGTGAATCCTTAGCTGGACTTCTGGGATCGGTGGAACAGACACCAGCAAGGCAGGGTGCGGGTGCTGGAGCAGCCGGGCTGCTCCTGGCTGCTGCTCAGGCAGGTGCAGATGGTGAGTGGGTAAGCAGAGCCCCAGACATATGCTGGGGTACATATGTGGCTCTGGGTCCCTCCTGGCTCAGACCCCCTCCCTGCCTGGAACGGGAATGTTATTGCAGCCATTTCCCCACACTGCTCTGTGCTGAGTGAGATTTGCAGCCAAAATCAAAGGTGTGTTTTGAGGGAGCAGCGAGAGCTTAGGAGGCACAAGCTGAGACCGAAGAATGCCTAAGAAATGCTGAGAAAGTCAAAGGGAAGAACTGACAAAGACAGCACAAGGTTTGTGCTAAAATTGTGAACAGGAAGAAGAAAGCAGCACCAAGGATCCCTATAACATAGCCTTAAGACGAGCAGCTATTTCTAGAATTGCTTATTGTCATGTCGTCCAAATTCAGAGTTGCTTCTGCAAAACAACTCCAGGCTTTGCTGTTTTATGCTGGAGAATGCTGATAATGTGTTTATCTGCCATTTCCACTCTCCTAAAAGAGAACTCTAAAGTATTCGAAAATGATGGACCGTGTTTTAGCCCACTGAATAGATAAATCAACCAGGGAAAAGTGACCAGTTAGGATTCACCCACAATATTTACCTAAAGTAACCAAAAATATGAGTTCTAGAAATATTTACGTAAAACTCTTTCTGTACAATTAGAGATACATGTGCATCAATCCTTGCTTCTTGGGGGGAAGAGTTAAAGTGAAAAGACTGATTGGAACTGGAAGTGTTGCTCAGGGAATTTGCTGGAGGATGAGGGATGAAGGAGGGTTATATTTTGCCGATGAAGCTGGACTGGGCCTTGCTAAGGCTGGAAAAAACGGAGAAGTGTTCTAACCACAAGAGTAGGACACTAAAGGGATCAGAAAGACATGGATGAGAGCTGTCACTGCTGGGATAACCTTTCAGCCATGTGGGGATGTGCAAAGTCAGTGGTTGTCTGAGGACTGTCATCTGCAGTGCCAGATGGACTATCCTGTGTGTGACTCTTTCTTTATTGATTCCTTTCATGCTTAGTGTTTTCATAACATTCTGCAGTAATGGAATAAGTTACCAGTCATCTGTAGAAGTATTTTTTTGGGGGGGAAGGTTTAGATCTGGTACCACACAATTTCCTTGTGTGTCTCCCAGCTTTCTATGGGAAAGAGAACGGGTGAATAACTATATCTCAATTCTCTCCTGTCTTTGTGACTGGACAGATGTCAAAATCACTCCTCTTGTCTCAAAGGCCCTGCTGCTGTAGGATGTGTCACTGAGTGCTCAGATATTGCTCAAAGTCTGTCAAACACAGACTTTTTTTCACACCTGGGCTCAATGGTCACCGACCCAGAGCAATCAGAGCCACAAAGACCCCAATCCTGCAGCTGGAATCACACACACAAATTTTTAATTACAGCCTCATGGACATAATGAAATTGATTTCCAAGACCAAAGCCTAAGCAACAGCAAATCCATACACACTCTGAGTGCAGAGTGAATCATGTTTATGGTCCATCAGTGTTCAGCTTCTCTGTTCCAAAATGCTGGTCAGGAAGGCAGAAGAAATATTCCCTGGGATATTATAAAGACTAACACATCATCAGAGGGAGAATCAATGGAGATTGATGGCAAATTAGATGGACACTTGAGACATTAAATGGAAGGATGGGAAATAGAAGTGATATTATAATTGAACCATATTAATACATTTTAAATTGCTTTACAAATATTAACAAGTTAAATAAGGGAAGCCTGGAAATAATAGTCCATCTAGTCTGGGAAAGCTGGGAGTGAGGAGGGACATTTGGCTTCCAGTACAAAGGTATATGAAGGTTAAAATGAAAAGTGATCAGAAGTATTTTAACACTTTGATGACAGAAGAACAAGGGGGACACATCAAAATTAAAGGGCACAACTTTTAAAGCAAATTAAAAGGAAATAGTCCTTTCTTCAGTGTATAGTGAAGGCACACAATTCCCTGCTGCAGGATGTCGCTGAGATGAAAGTCTGGATGGATCTGAAGTGTAAAAGGCTACATAACTTTGTAGCAATTAATAGCATTTGCAGCCCTGCAATCTGGGACAATGGTAATCAGGTCTCAGGCTTCAAAGCAAAGGATGACCATCCTCTGGGGTCAGGAAGGACATTTTCTCTCTGCATAAAAAGAACATAACATGGTTGGCCAGGTAATGTGACTGCCTATGATGGTCGATCCCGCTGGAAGCTAAGTCAGCAAGAGATTAGCAAATTGCTTCTGTGGGTGCTGGATTAAGGCATTATAAAAAAGGTTTTCATCAATGCCAGACAGAATATCAATCCAGCAATCTCTTCTTCTGTGTCAACTCCCACAAAAGTAATTTCAGTGATTAGAGCAGATATTGAAGTAGGACATAAAACGGGTGGGTATAGGCGGCAGCAGTGACCCTGAGCTACACAGCTCAGTTTCCTCTATCAGCACCAGCATCTGGGGGATGGCACAGAGCTGGGAGAGCCTGGAGTCTCCCAGCACCAGGTTCTGTAGGGATGCAAGCTCCCTGTCCCCAGGGGCCTGCTGCCTGGACAGAGGAGGAGGAGGAGGAGGAAAAGGAACAGGGAATGCTGTCACCTCTGCTCAGTACCAGAGGAAATGCAGCACAAGGCTCAGAGAACAATTCAAATCCCATCAATAGAAGCATTTCAGTTTGCAGTTTTGCTTTGAGAGATTTTGAAAGTAGTTGGTGGCAAAAGGCAGCAGAATATTATAGAAAACAGGGCCTTAAATACTGCCATGGGATACAGGGAACATTTGGAAAATCAGCCTCCAAGGTGTTTGTAAGGTGTCACCTTAAAGAATCTGCCCGAGCTGATGGAGGGAGGCTGTGACAGAGATAAGTGGGTGCATGAATCCTGAGACTTAACCAAAGCAGCTCCGTAGGAGTGGCAGGGAGAACAGAGATCAGCTATGAAGCCATGTCCTCTCCCCACATTTGCCCCACAGTCCCACCCACCTGAGGGTCCCAGGGTGACCCTCCCTGTCCGCCTTGTGTTGGGCACTTTGCTGCCTCCTGCCCAGGGTCATCCACCATCACCTGGAGGCAGGAGGAATGTGCCTTGCTCCACAACTTGCCCATCAGCCATGCTGTTCCTGTTGCTGAAGGCAGAGGCTGGGTGAGGAGAAAGCAAGGCTGTCGGGTACAGACAGGGAAGATGAGTTTCAGTAGGTGACACTTGCTGAGGGCCACTTCTGCAGTGGCCGTGAGCATCTCCAGGTGAACAGAGATGAAACTGCTCTGCCACGGTCAGGTCACAAAGCAGTGCTTCCTTCAGAAAGCTGGGAAGGGTGGGCAGCTGATGGCTCTGAGGAGAACACATCAATAGATGGGATAAAGTTCTGACAGGTGTGTGGCTGGGAGGAGGGAAGGGGGAGCAGGCTGGTGGGAACACAAAGTTGGCTGGTGGGGCAGGTGTGAATGCTCTGACAAATTGCCACATCAGGACAAACGATTCCTTTGCTTCCTGGATGGCAAAATGGAGAGGGATGTCAGTGGCAGCTGCAAATCTGCCAGTGAGGTGTTGTGGAGGTGTGATGATTACTGTGCTCATGGCCTAGGATGGGAAGCATGGATGAGGGGGTTTTTGTTCTGCAAAATTCACCAGAAAGATGCATGCATGCAAAAAAAAAAAAAGCTATAAGATAGCTTTTACCTGCATTATTGGGAGATTGATTTCTGATGGAAGGAGCAGAGAAAGGAGGGGAATAAAATTTTATGGATGGTAAGAATGGGGATCAGAGGTCTAAAATGGCAGCTGTTAGTATTCTTGAAGGACTGGTTCAAATGGCACTGCAGAGACCAGTGCAAGCTTCTGATTTCCAACCATCTGCATTTAGAAAAGAGAGGGAGACCAGAAGCTTCAGTGAAATTCTGCTGGATTTCCCATGAGAATCAGAATTGTCCCTGCATTTCAAGTACCTGAAAGCCTTAAAACACTGACAAGGCTGAGGGGTGAGGTGAGGGTCGAAAGCGAGAACCGCTGACAGGAATAAGTAGATTGTAGTCTAGGCTGGATAATTCAGGGATCTGTAATAAAACTGCCCAGTGACAGATAGTGAGTAAAAGACTACAGGTATATTATGGTTTAGGGAGCGCAGGACAGATGTGTCTCTAAGGAGGATGAGATAAGGGGAGGAAGGCAGCAGCGGCTGCTTTGGGATGCAGCAGCACTGCGTGAATAAAGCAGCGCTCTAGCGAGATAGTTCCATCATGGTGCTGTCACTGACAGGTTATATGCGACCTTGAGCAGGTCACTTAGGCTGGCAGCTTTGCAGAAGAGCTTTTTAAATGCAAGTGTTTCCATGCACAGGAGCTGGATCCCCTCAGTGCTGAAGCTCTGAGCCTCCAGCTCGCACAGCGGATGGGAACTACCCAGGGAACTTGGATCCAAGTTTGGCAGGAGGGAAAATCTGGATTTTTTTAAAGAATTCAACAACCCCTGTCCTCAGGAAATATAATCCCCCAAAGACTGGTAGTCAGCTGTGCTGACTTTACATTTCCAGCGCTGGGCAAACGCAGTACTGGTTTGGCTCTCTCTCCCCTCCACCCCAGTAAAATGTCTCCTTCTTCAGAAATCTGGCCTGAATTAATTTCTCCTCATCACCTGAGATCACAGAGCTCGCCTTCAGCTGGAATAGATAAGGGAAGAACATGCTAATTGCATCTGTTTGCCTCCCCTGCACACAGAAATGAGTATTTTACATACATAAATACATTACAGAAAATGAAGTTTGCAAGTGCACACACACACTCAGATATGTGTATTGTGCTTTAAGAACGCTGAATCAAAGCTGCTGCTTCATATTAATCTTTTTACCAACTTCAGCATTTGCAGTAAATAGCAATTAATGATAAAGCTGCTTGCATTAATAGAAGAGGCTGATGGATCTTTCCTACCAGTGCATCCTCCTGCAGCGCTTCTCATTACTTTGTTAAGTTTGAAAACAGAGATTTTGTCCGTGGCTGCACTTTTTTTCCTCGCTGCTGCTCCTCTGAGGCAGCTCTTGTGTAAAGCCTTGACACCATGGAAGTGCAGTCCCCAGCCCTCGTGTGTCACATCCCAGGGACATCCCAGGGAGCCCCCGTGGGTGCAGTGGCAGTGGTGGATGGAAGGGCTGGCGACAAACACACTCTGCTGCCCTTGCACAGCGTTGCTCTGGTCTCCAGACCTCCATCAGTGACATCTGGGCTCGGGGAAAAGGAATCAACAGGAGAGCTGAGACACACTCTGGATTTTATTTTTAGGTGTAAGTTTAAAATTCCAGGCACTTGAAGGGATATGAGGATTGATTCCCAGCTCAATAATGCAGTATTTTTGTGTTCAGAGGTTCAGGATGCATTTTCCATGCTTCACATGAGAGTGTTCAAGCATGCAGCATCTGCTGGGACAGTGATGCAGGACTGTGGAAGATGACAATAAACCATTGGAGGATTTGTGCTTGCTCATATTGCCCAACACTGATGTTAATATAAAAAAAAATATACCCAGAAGTGGGTTACTTCTGAGGGGAAGGTTATTTCCTCCTGGAGGGACCCCAAGAACAAACTAATACACAGAGCTGAGATCTTTGGCACCGTGGAAACATCCAGTGATATTTAGATGCTCAAGTCCTACACACATACATAATTTTCTTTAAATCCTCTGGATGCAAGAAGCCGAGCAGGTGCTGCTTCCCTAAATAGCTCCAGGACCAGAGCAGGATGCTGTGCTGGAGAAAGCAGACACAAAAAGGGGTGCAGACACTGCCTAAGGAGCAGGATCCTTGGAACAGGCTGCTCCCATCCTGCATGCCTGTGTCTCATTCCAAGGGCAGGAAAATTCCAGTTTTCTGTAGGGACTTTGTGTCTGTTTGAGTCCGTGGTGATTAAAAAAAAAAGGAAAGCCAGGAGAAGTGAAAAGGAAGAATTTAGAGAAATAGAGGTTGAAAAGGGATGGTGTCACTGCCTTAAAATACACCAGCAGCATATGGCAATTTCTAATGGAAAAAGTAAATTCACTCTCACATTATTTCCTGAGAACTTTTCACTCATTTTTGATACAGGGCTTTGCTCATCTATTGTGCTGTAAATCTGATTATTTCATTTTAAGTTCTCTGTTGAATGCAGGTTTAGAGTAGAAGACAGCAAAGGACTCTGAAAGTCATCAGCTTAAGGAACTCACAGAAACTCAGGCTTGCTGAGATCCCTCATGTTGTTATGAAGATCTGACAGACAGTTATTGGAATTCCTGGTAGGAATAGGTGAATAATGATTTATCTTTTTTTTTTTTCTTCATCAGTTTAGTTCTGCCAGAAAAAACGAAGGGAAAAAATTACTTTTAGGTATTTAAATATAATTAGTATGGCGGAGGAAGAATGAAAAGACTTTATATTTGAGACTAAAAGGAAAAGAGAATAGAAAATCACTTCAAAAATTACACTTTGCATAAATGAATAACTTTTTTTTTCATAACTGTATTATTTCACTTTTGGTCGGTTTTGTTTTTTTAACATTTCCTTCTACATCCACTTCATAAACATCTCATCACGAAGCATTTATGTTAAGAAACAATGCAGTCATGTACTTTGATTATTTTAATTTTTTCCTATCCCACTTTTTGACAGTAACTATCTAATGAATTCAATCTGAATTAATAAACATTGGCAGACAATCCCCAAGCACTTTTCTGAGCCTAATTTTAGGATGTGTTAAAAACAATGTCTCACATCCTTTAGTGCCTATGACTGCAATTTCCTTTTTGCTGCACACAGTTAAAGACAATTCCTACCTCAAATAACAGATACTCAAAGGGTCCAGAGTGATGTGAGATAAAAGGAGAAAGTAAAAAGATCTGTCTGAAGTAAATCAGGAGCAGAGCCATATAGAGAATAGTATGGTCTTGACTCCATTCCTTGCTTTCTCACCAGCCTGGGTTTTAATTATAAATCTCTTTCTCACCCATTAGATTTTTCTCCTACTCCTTCTACTCCTGCACTTTCTCATTCACACCTTCAAGCCTTTGCTACTCTTCCTTTAATCCAACTTTCATGACTCTCCAATTTTTGCACACTTTCCTCTTTTCTCGTCTGCTCCTCCTGGAGAAGATTGCTAACTAAGTGGCAAGTGTTAATAACATGTCTTGGCTGTGCCTGCTGCCACGGAGAAAGGAGGAGCAAGGTGGGTGAAGGAAAGCTGCAAAGAAGAAGGGGACGATCTGAACTGATCTCAGACTCTGCACGAAGGTGCAGGAAGGCAGAGGAAGCCCCTGCACGCTCAGAAACCTCATTGCAATGGCAGCAGAGTCTGAACTGAATGTCTCAGGAGGAGAACATCAACAAATCTGCAATGTGGGACGTGTCTTCTCAGGGATACAGGGGCCCAAGCAAACACTTCCAGGACTGGGAGATGTGTAAGGGGAGCCAGCAGACCCTGTGCTGGGACAGGAGCAGACGAGGGCATCCCACACTTGATTTGTGGGGCTGGTTTGTGGTGCAGGAGCAGCATCAGCTGTGCATGTGCACAGTCAGGGGCAGGGGGGATGCTGCTCCCCGTGCTGGCAGGGGCCCCACAGCCACCTGCTCTGGGCCACAGGGCCCCCTGAGCCTGGGATGTCACCTCCTGCCAGCGTCCTCGCTCCTGCAGCAGCCCCTGTTGGCCACTGCAGCCTCTGCTGGGCAGGTCTGGGCAGGACCTGCGGGTTTAGGGGACTGAATGTTTAAGAGGAACGTAGGAGAGCCCCTGGTTTGGGCTGGCAGCTGCAGCTCCCCAAGGAGCACAGGTCAAGGCCACGACAGCTGGTGGGGACAAAGTGTGGTGGTGCCGTGGGAAGAAAGATGTTGGCTAGTCTGCAGGAGGAGGGACAAGACAGAGGCATAAATTAGAGGGAAGTTTTCCTTGAGCTGCTCTGGTCTGAGAATAATATACCAGGAATAAAATGTCCAAGAATAGCTGTCTGTCATTGTAAACACTCACATAAGCCATGATAGATTACTTCAGGCTATGTCTTCATGATCACAGCAGACTCTAAATACTCTTCTCTCTTTGGAAACTCCTTCCCAACACCTTTGATTTCACAGGGATAAGCCAGCTGTATTCCTGTTCTGTATTAATTTAACACTCATACAAAATTATGTATTTAGCCAGCTATTTATTATCTAATTCGGTGTCTGCAGTTGAGGAAAGACTATTTATCCTTTCCCACAGCAGTGTCTCTTTGTCTGCCAGCTCTCACTAGCTGCTAGGTGCCCTGGGGAATGTCAAGGCAGAATTTATTAATCATGACCAGCCATGGAGGTGTTTTTCAGATTTGGATTTGGCCAGCTGATTGCACAGGATCTTTCTGGGAGTCAGGCTGTTGAAGACACAAATGTGACACTTGCTCTGGATTGCTTTCAAAGTCACTTTGGGAAGCTGCAGAGGCATGCAGGATCCATCCAGGGTGAGGAGTGCTAGCAGGAGAATGTGTGCAGGCTGGTGGAGGGGATTTCTCACTCCCTATGGCAGGACACCATGCCAGGGAAACTTTAAAGCACCACTCAGCACGTCCTGTCCTTCCCCCAGCCCACAAAGGTGTGGATCTCTCAGCATTGCTGTGGAAGCCCTGTAGGCTTTCATTCTGAGTGTCTCCTGGAGAGGGAGGAGCTGTGATGGCACCTGGCACTTGCCAAACTGGAAGTCACCCCTGGGCCTGCCCACGAGTGATGGCAGCGCCGGCCAACTGCACAGGTTGTGCTGGAACTGCAGTGTTTGCTTGACAAACAGCTCTCAGTTCTTCCAGAGCTTCTTGCCTCCCTTTGTAGAGCCTGGTGGAGCATGTGCTGTTCTTCCTGGTCAGTGATTTCCTCCTGGCACTGAGGAAAGGTCAAGTATCCATGCCAATTCTTTTGGATCTGTCAGCAGCCCTCAGACCCTCTGGCAATGAAGGATTTGCAGAGTCTGGCATGGATGGGCAGTATCTCCCTGCAGGAGCATTCCTCCTTTCCAAAAGGCACTCCAGAGTGTAACTTGGAGTAATGAAGCACTTCCCTCAAGGTCTCTTCCAGGGGGTGATTCCATGCTCAGTTGTGCATTTGCTGTCAGAGGGATGGGGCTCCAGCACTACAGATGTGCTGGTGACAAGGGGTAAGCTCAACTTTCAAGTAAATTATCCACAGTTTTCAAACTTGATCATCCTCAAACCTCCTTTCCTGCCTTCGACTTGTTCCATTGTTGCCTAACACAGAGACAAATTGAGGCACTTTGCTCCTTCCCCACTCCAGAGATGAGGCCATACACACAGAAACGTCAGCTGGGATGGGATGGAGCCATGTGTGGGGTGGGGAGGTGGAAACATCGGCTTTTAATGGGAGTCTCAGACTCCAGCAGCGCTGACTATTAGCCAGGAGCTGTAATCCATAGTGACAGGCCAGCTGGAGCACGAGGACGCTTGCAGGCAGATCTGCATTCAGAGGTGCACTCCCAGCAGCTGCGTGGGGGAATGCAGATTTCCAAGCATGGAGCCTGGCGCACCAGGCATGTCCCATTCAGAGGAAAAGCAGACAAGAAGAGCTCCTCTTCCACTGTAAATACATCTCCAAAAGTTGGGGATGCTTCTTTTTATTCCCACTGCAGAAACACAGCTCTCCCTGGGAGAGGGGGTGAGGACGGGTCCCTCTCTCCGAGGGTGCTGAGCTTTCCTGAGGAAGGAGCAGCCCTTGGTGTGTGCTGGGGCTTCCTTTGGCCCCGAAGAAAGGGAGGAGAGGGGAGGGGAATGGCCGAGCAAGGCCCTGCTCTGCTCCCTCCATCTCCGCCAGCCTCGCTGGGGTCCTGCCTCTCTCACTGGGCTCTGTCCTCCAAGCGCCCGGCGCTGCCTCCGTCTCCTCTCCAGCCTGGGCTGCACGGGGACCTCGGGCACATTTTCCTCCCTGAAATGAGGAATTGATGGAGTTGTTTTGTCGCAGGCTCAGCTCCACGCTGCCTTTCTTGCCCTCCCTTTTGCCACTTGCTTTGCTCTCCTTTTCAATCCATTTTTCCCACAACTTACGCTGACGTGGCGGCAGAAATTCTCAGGGAGTGAATTCCCTCTGCTGCATGCAGGGGAGCAGAAATGTGGTTTCAAACAAGCAAAAAATAATAATAATAATAATAATAATAATAAAAATCAGGTAGACTTCAGAGAAGGAGGTAGAATATACCTTTTAAAAATATGTAAGTGGTTGGGAAGACAGAGGTCCCAGGAGGTCAGTGGTATTCAGACTTTTAAATCCCTGATGCTCATGAAAACATTGCATACAAATTCTACTCTGGGAAAATCTGCATTTTCTT